>VTPC01080989.1:0-12092 GCA_011009095.1 Ignelater luminosus | reverse complement strand
AAAAAAGACGTGGCAGGCCGAGAGAGACGTGGAATGAAAAAGTAGTGAAGGCACTAAGAAAAAGAAGGATGACGCTCACAGAAGCTAGACAACTAACAGAGAGTAGAAACCAATAAAGAAGAATGTATAGAATGGATTAAAGTAGTGGAAATGAAATGTTAACAAAAATGTATGTAGTGCAAGTAGTTACGACGTCTAGAATTATGTTTAGTTTATATTTATATCCTTACACTGGTAATCTACGTATGTATGCATCATTCTTTTTTCAATTAGAAGACATTTAAATTGTTTTGATAACAACAAACTTTTGATACGCAAAGAAAAGCACACTCTCTCGCCAAGAAAGATTTTAATACAAGAAATATTAAAACCAAAATACTATCTAGATTCTGATACAAAATCTTCCGTTCGTATCTAAATCCAGTTTATAGATCATATTCTACCCAATACCGGTGTTGATTAACAGTGTCGGTGGTTCAGATAAATAATGCGGTCGCGTATTCACACGTTGGCCTGGTAACTTAGCGCATCTAATAAGAACAAGGTTTAGATAGAAAATGAGCGCAAGTGTACAATTAACAGTAAGAAATTTGAACTTAATATTTATTATTTTAAATGACACTAATACTCCATTCATACGTAAAATGGCGGTTTTCAATTTTCTAAAATTTTGCATCAAAATATAACTCAAAATATTTCAAACTGTGTAATAGTGTACCTACATAGATATTGTACATTAAGAAAGAAAAATGCATGATTTTCTCTGAGATGTGATTTGTAGCAAAGAGGGAAAATAGCATTCTCTTTTCAGGTGTATATACAGGGTGGTCCAAGATTTCGCTGTAGTAAGGTGACAGCTTTATGTTAGCAGATAGAAACAAATTGATAGCGGAAAACGACATAGTGCCTCTACAAGCATAACCCAAAAAGATTTTGAAGTATACAGGGTGTTCGATTTGTTTGTGGCAGTATCTTACTTAATTTTTTTAAATGGAATATAATAATCTTTTAAACCCTTTCATATCTACTACATCCCTAGTAGAACAATGGTTGCTCAGTTCGCAATTTTTAGAAAAGGAAAATAAGGCGAATTTGCAAGAGTTGATACACGTTCAACCAAATATTACAGCAATATCAACGAAGCTGTTTCCTGAAGGAGATGATTTATTTAATTTGGAGTGTACAAACAAAAATGATACAGAATACAAAGCACTAAATGAGCCATTTCCGAAGTCAAAGGAGTTGTCCATAGTATTAGCTAGTGCTGACGAAGACGTCAGATCAGGTAGTTTCTCTGCATGGAAGGTCTCCGGATTAGTAAGAAATGACGAATATTCCAATTCCGACGACATTCAGCATAATAATAGTTCTGGAGACGAGTACGTTCCGTCGGATAACTCATCCTCATCTTCGGATCCTGAATCATCCTCAGGACAAAGAACTGACACCGATTTAAAAAAGGTAAGGTATTTGTCTTTTGTCTTTTTCGTTAGAGGAGAATAATTATGCACAGGATCGGGATCGGGATCGGGATCTCTCTTCATACTGACTCGGAGAGGCGGTATTTTCATAGTAATTCAAAGCCGAAGATATTTATTAGGCACCGGACCGGAATCTCTTTTATACTAACTCTGAGGGATGTTATTTCTGTACCGAACCGAAGCTGAGGATTTGATACTGCACCAAACCGAGATTATTTTGTACTGATTTGAACGGGAGTTTGCGTACTGAACTCAAGAAGAAGACCTTCGCACTGTGCCAGACCGAAACCTTTTTCGTACTTACCCGAACAGAAGTTATATCCATACTGATTTAATTAGGCAGCAAACCGGAATCTTGCAAACTAATTTGAATGGTGTTATTAATCAATATTTTGATTATGAGTTCCATTATGTTAATACTTCATTTTTATTACAGATAGTTAAAGAATTACCACAAAAATAATATTCCGATACAGAAAAATGTATTAACTGTAAAATCCAAAACCGAAATGCTATAGAAGATAATTGCAGTATACAATCGCTAACGATTTCGGTAAGTACCTGATAACTAATTTAGTAAATCTGAATCGAATCTTGAACCTTAACTATCAATGTATAAACCTTTATTAAAAAGACTGCTTTGTTAAGTTTATAAAATAAAGTATATCTTTGACAGTGAAGTTTTTCTTATTATTACAGAAAAATGCCGGACTCGGACAAACAAAGAATTTTAATTTAAACACGTATAAGACAGCTATAAAAGATTTTGGTCTGTGTGAAACAATCTCGGTAAGTTTGCCTTTAAATTACACTGGGGAACAGACTTAAACACTTTTTATTGCCACTGATGTTTCAGCGATTTTAAGATACTTATTAGGTCAATTCAAGTATAGTGTCGCTTCCATTGTTTGTTTGCAGAAACATGAGTTCTGATCTGCCGAAACAATCCTGATGTATTCTGTTGCATTTGTGGCGAATACGCTACTAAAAAAGAAATAGCAAAAATATCACTGATTTTTGAGCATTCTTTGGTTAGACATTAATATTTCTGTACATTTTACTTTCCTCAATTGAGGTGTGTATCAACTTAAAAGCCAAAGCCAATCTAACTGACGGTATATTCGAGATCAGAGACACATCGAAATTACATTACCATTATTGGAGATTTTGAAACAAGCAGAAGATTTTATCAAGAGTGACATTTTGTCCTAAGACCAATAATAAACAAGCTTTCCTTCTTATATACCCTATTGCTTTACACAGTGTTTAATAAATTTTGTTTGCAGATTGTAGTTTTTTTTGAGCTATTTGCCCATCACGAGATCGCTGCGTATTTTGGTATACCTTGTACATGTATATTTTAATTATACATATTTTCCGACTACTTGTTTTTTTCTTTAGGATGTCAATCAGCACTATAACAAAAAACCATGTGCTAGAGAAAGTCCAACTATTTGTCCAATATGCTATCAAGATGTTATCACCCACTTCACCAGACATTTATTTAGGCACCATGAAAAACATAAAGATGTAATAAAAATAAGAAGTTTAAAGCCAGGAAGTAAAGAACGCTTATCCTTGTTTGCGGCACTTCGGAAACAAGGATAGTTTTATTTGTATGTCGAAAAAGACGTTTTGAATCATGTCAGAACTTCAAATAATTCTAAATTAGTTTGTTCATATTGCTTGGGACACTACAATAAAAACCTGCTACACAAGCATGTAACAAAATGCAAAAATAGACCATTTGATGTTATTAATCCTGGTAAGAGGCGTACATTTACGTCCCAAACGTTCACGGCATCAATGTTGTCAAAACATCACGAATATTTAGGGACATCTCGTATAAAAAAAGAAATATTTGACATCATGCGTGCCGATGATGCAAGTGCAGTAGCAAAGAGCGATTCATTAATATGTTTATATAGTGAGACCCTTTTAGCTAAACACAAGAGACAACAAATTGCCACTGTCGGATCGAGTAGAATTCGAGAAATGGCAAGAATGCTAATGACAATAAAATCGATGGATAGCGATGTTTGTGGAATGTTCGATGCGCTTAGACCAGACATGTTCAAGATATTGATATTAGCAGCAAAGATTGTAAGTGGTTATGACGAAGATAAAAAAGTTTCAGAGCTCCTTCATTGGCTTTGCAGTATGGGAACAAATCTAAACATTTTATGCAATGTTGCATTTAAACTTGTAATGGAAAAAAGGAAACTTCTTAATATATGCTGGAATGACAGAAACGAAAAAAAAAATGAAATCAAAGATTTGAGGAAATTAATTGAAGCGCACTGGTGTAATGAAATATCGAGCTTAGCGATAAAAACCCTCAAAGAAAGACAATGGGAAAAGCCAGTACAGTTGCCGCTATCATTCTTACATTTCAAACACATTTCGGTGACTTAGCGGAAAATGCTTACGAAGCATTAAATAATGGTGTCAACATTAAAACAAATTATAAAGTTTTGACTGAGTGTGTTAGCCCAAACAATCATGTTTAACAGGAAACGAGTCGGTGATGTCTAGTATCTAAAAATGGAAACCTATAATAAGGAAAACCGTAGCATTAATCAAGAAGCGTTTACTAAATCACTAACTGCTGTTGAAAAAATAATAAGTAAACAACTGAAAAGAGCTGTTACAGGGGGAAAAGGTTCCAAACCAGTTCCGATTCTTTTTACTAAACGCACTCAGAAATATTTAACGTGTATTCTTAAAATAAGAGAAACCACCAACACAGTGCCTAAGTCCAATCCTTATATGTTGGCAAATCCAGGATCTGAGAATAGGTGGATGGCTGGAACAAATGTTATTAGGCTAAAAATTGTGGTGCTAAACAGGCAACCTTATTAACATCAACAAAATTCAGGAAGCATATTGCTACTACCCTGCAATTAGTGAACATGTAACCGAAAGAGACGGAGCAAATAGCCACGTTTATGGAGCACACCAAAAAAAATCCATGCCGAGTTTAAGAGGTAAGCCTTGGTATAATTTGTCGGATGCCACAATGACATTTATGCAAATATTTTTGATATTCTTTTTAAATACTATTTAAGATTTTGACGTTTGAAACTTGGCATTTCGGATATGGAATTTTGCGATTTTGATTGAGCCGGAAGATGTCATTAAAGAGATCACTAAGAATTAGGGTAACCCAAACGGTTTTGGTCTAAGTTAAACGGTTTGGATTTTACAGTTCCTCGAGTAATCTAAAATGTCAAATCTCAAACGTTAATATCTTGAAAACGGTTGAATTTAGACAAACAGTACCTTATGTGAAACTTGTCTAGAATTGAAAGTAGAAAATGCAAATCCTATATTTTGCAGGATGTCTCATTCAAAAAGGAACTTCCCACTCCGTACATTGAGTAAACTCTTCTTCTTTTCTCCAGATTACCTCAAGATATATACTGTAACGCGCCACCTCTCGAATATTCTAGAAAAAGTCCCGAACAGTCTCGAACAAGCTGGTCGAATGTGCCGGAAAAATCTCGAACTATCCAGAGTCTTCCATCGTCGAATGTTCCAGAAGGAACGCGAACATTCTGGGCTCATCAAGAACCACGCGGAAACGAATATAAGGCTGCGTTGATCGAACAGAAGGGCAGTTCTACAGTCAATCAGCTAGTAGTTACGAACGAAGTAAATGTTAATTAGTGATAAATAAACTCTTTTGTATATAAATAAATAAATAATTTAGTGTAAATAAATACTGGAAATAAATTGTAGTAAACTAAGTAAAAATAAATATTAAAAATAAAAACACGTTTTTGTAAAAACGTAACAATACCAAACAGCAAAGGTTGCGAAAGTACTTCTCTTGCTAGAGAAGGGAAAGGGAAAAGAGTTGCACGGCAAAAACTTAAATGATATTGAGTTGGATCAAGATATTTATTATAATTCCGAAAGTAGTGAAGATAAAAGTGAAGATAATATAGAATCTCTTTTAGAAAGAGTTCTCCGAAAACGAGCAAAGACTGATTCTGAAATGGTGGTGAACAAGAAACACACAGCAAAAGAAGTTACTAATAGACAAAGCGTTCAATCAGAAAATGAAATTGAATTACCCAAGAAGAAGAAAAAACCTTAACAAAGAACACACGACAGACGAAGTTACCGATAGGTTAGAAGAAGAATTTGAAGGAGCAGCATTGACTACAGAGAAAAACATTCAACCAGATAGTGAAATTGAATTATCTAGAATGAAGGAAAAAAATTACAAAGAACATACAGCAAAAGAAGTTACCGATAGTTCAGAAGAATTTGAAGAAATATTGTATAAAGATAATGAAATTGAATCACCCAAGAAAAAGTTTTAACCTGTACTAAAAAAAAGAGTAGACTGGTTGAACGTAGAGTCAAGAGAAGAAGTGTTAAGTAAAGAAACAACGACTGATGAGGATAAAGAATTTAGATTACTTAAGAAACAACCCAATAATAAAAAAGTAACTGGACGTATACGTTGGATTGATCAAGAGACAAAGTTTGTTTTGAATTATTTCCGACACCATTTGAAAAGTAAAATAACTCCAAAAGAACATGAGTGTGATCAGTTTCTTGCAAAGTATGGTGAGAGATTGGTAAATAAGGACTGGGTAAGAGTAAAAACCCTAGTTTACAATTCTTTTAAGTTAAGCTAATTTTTTTTGTAAGGAGTTGTTTGCTTTTATTATTGTTCAAAAATAAATGTTTAATAAATTTTTTCGCACCCAACGCATTTCACACTTATTTCAAATACCCCTAAAATATGTCATTTTTTACCGATAACCAGTGGGGTTATCGGGGCTCTTTTCACAATATTTATAAGTAGGTACTTGCATTTTATAAAATTTAATAATATTTTGTGAAGGTATCATAAGAAAAATCAGGTTATATTTTGCAAATTTTAGAAATTCAGTTCAAAAACGATAAGTAGAAATCACATCAGTCTTTCTATCCTTTTTACCAGTACCATTTAAAACTTATAAAAGTGCAGCTTTGACATGCTAAAAAGTAAATTACTGAAAGTTTAAGCAACAACGTTGCCAGATTTTTGGGCTTCGTATAGAGCGCAAAATAGTTATGGCTCTTAAAAACCGTGAAACATGTACGTGTATATACGGCCCCAGAAGTACGCTCTCTACAGTGAAGCCTAGTACACTAATCGTGATATAATACGGAGTTGTGAGTCCCTATGAAGTTTTGTAAAAAAACTTCAGGTGACACCACTTCCCACAACAATGATTTATACACGCTTGTTTTTAGGAAGCCCGAATCGGGATTTGTAAAACCACGCAGGGCTTCGGATCATCCGCGCAACATAGTGTTTTGGTCTTCTTAAAGGCGGTTTATATGTCTATATATATAAAGCTTTAAATAATTGAACCCACCGTTTGATATTCCAAAGTTCTTGCTAACATATTCAGTAGACATAGCCCATCTAGCCACTTTGATTTGACCAGCTGTCTGGGTATTCGCCGGCCGTCCAGATTTTATTGTACACTCGAAGTAGATATGCCTTAGTCGAGTGCGGGAGATGTTTAAGCATGGAATAAGTAATTCCATCGGGACCCGGGAAAGATTCACTATATGAAGCTAGGGACTTATTTAGTTCTTCAATAGTCAGCTGCTTATTGTATTGAACCAGGTCATTTGTCTGGTAGTCAAGCGGTTGCTCCAGGTTGTCCTTCATATTCTGAAAAGTTTGGGAATAGCTTTTTGTACTACTGACTTTTTGATAATGTTCGGCTAAGATTTCGGCTATCTCTTGTGGTTCCGAAGTATCCAAGTTATCTATCGCCAGCCTAGTCGGTGTATTTGTCACACCTTTATCTGTAACTGTTCTTATTTTGCGCCAGATTTCGGCGTTGGAGATAGTACCCGAGAGGGACGACACGAACTCTTGCCAACTTTTACGTTTGTGGTGTAGAATAAGGCGTCTGGCGTAAGTACGTCGGCGGTTGAAATCGATGCAGTTATCTGTAGGGTTTCTTTTAAATTTATTGAATGCCGTTGTCTTTTCTTTTACCGCTTGTGCGATTTCTGCATTCCACCAAGGTACTGAACTTTTTCTTAGTTGTCCAGATGATTTCGGGATAGTTTCCGACGCCGCTGATAGGATGATTGCGGTCATTTGCTTGATACACTCTGAGGTGTTTTCGGGGAGAGTAATTTCGCTCGAGATGGAGTTTGTAAACTTATCCCAGTCCGCTTTCTTAGTTAACCAGCGCAGAAAGAATGATTTTGGCGTGACATTAGAGGAGACTAAAATGTAGATGGGGATGTGATTTTCCTCGTCTGTAGACCATTCAAGTTTAGGTGCCAAGGTAGGTGAAGATAAAGAAAGATCGATACAAGAGAATGAATTGGCCCGTGCATTAAAATACGTCGGACGGTTTGTATTTAAGATAATTAAATTGTTGTTCGAAACTACGTCTTCGATGATTCTACCTTGTATGTTCGTGTTGTTTGATCCCCATATCTCATTATGAGCATTAAAATCGCCCAGAAGAAGGCATGGGGCGGGCAGCTGGTCAATAATGTTTTGGATATCTGCTGCGTTTTCTGGACACAAAGAGTAGTTTATACATATATTCAACAAAAAAATGCGGCTCCAAAATTACATAAAATTACAAAAATAGCATAAAGTACCCAAAACATGTGATATTCTGACATATGTCATGCGTTCCTATAATGATAAAAAAAGGTATCGCAATAAAATGACTAGGCATTGCAGCCTACAGTGTAACTAATAATATGTACGTAACCTATTCCTGTGTAGAGGAACGACCCAGAACCCACCACGGGGAGGTGGCTGCACCTCGGGTTCCACCCATGCCCTCCCATTACCCAACCTTTCGGGCATGTTTTTATTTCTCATTTATTTGTGCCACAGGCATTGTTTTATAGTCAGTTTTGTGTTCAAATAGTGGCATCACAGATCTGGGTAATAAAGTAGCCGTGATATATCCATCGCGTTTTTCAGGGCCGCATGCTTTGGTCGCAGATTCGGTCACAAGTTTGACACACGTTTCTACCCTCTGGGTGTTACAGTGTAAGTTTACGTAGTCAAATTCAGACATAATTTTACGCAGTATAAGAGAGTCAATACTTTTATTTGCCACTTTCGTCATCATAAGTCGCGGGGAGAGGGTGCAAAACATTAATTAAAAAGTGAATCTTAAAGGGGGTACAATTCATGTTCTAACCATTGGCATCGTATACAGTCAATCATTTAACTATCTATTCTATTCATCTACATTAAAATAGTTTTGTCCACCAATGTATCGGTCCAATAGGAATATTTTATTTTTTGTTTATCTCGTTTGTTATATGATTTGCTGGAATACAGAAGATATCAACTTGAAGGGTGATAAAAGCGAATACAAGAACATGTCTCGCTTGAGCTTGGTAAGATCGGCTGAAACAGATAAACTTACAGTTTAAAATTAATCTACTTACACCTCCTCTTAACCATTTCATATTGATATGAGATTCAAACTATAATTTTTTCTAACTACTGAAATTGAATATCCTTGGAGAATTCTTACTTTCAATAGGAGCATACACTAGTAATACAAATATGAGAAGCATACATTTGGTTTCGTATCTCTTGTACACCTCTTAACTGCAGCACCCTAGTGAGTCTCACAGACCCTCATTAGTAACAAGTATGAGGTTTGCCAGTTGATATTAGTACTTTTAAGTCTTTATTTGAATTACGTGGTTAACGATTTGCCAAACAAACTTGCCAAAATACAATAAACGTACAGAAAACTCTCCCAATAACAAGGAGATCTGACGGGAAACATTTCAGAAATTGTAGAAATCTAACCTATTTTTATTAGTGTTAGACAGGAATAAAATGTTTATGTCATTTATAGCCACAAAAAACCCATTTCTGTACTAACACAACACACATTGAAGTTGTTTGTAAAACTGATGGATAGAGAGTTTTTAGTTTAAAGAATTTTTGAAACCACTCCTGATAGGTTTTAACTTGTACTGTCTCTAACGAGTGTGAAGAATTGCTTGACGAATGGAAGACTTTGTTGATATCAATTTTTTGACAAAAGTCTCTCTTTCAGAAATGTTTTGCTTTCATCCAAATGACTAACTGTACCTTCAGAATTGCTTAATCATCTTCAGGTTATGTAAAAACTATTTTTTTAAGTACGGAGTGTTAGAGAATGCTACAAAGAAAGAAGTGGTTGAATTTTTGATTACTAGATAAGCATTTTTTCTAAAGGAAACTGTGAAGTATTCCTCTTGACTATGGAGTTAACGGTCTCTAAAATTGACTGCAGACTCCTTGACTTTCAACTGCATCGTCTTCCTATTTATATATTTGTTTCTAACAGTATCTTAAAGATCGCCTGGAAGTTTAACAATTGGTTAAATCGAAATCATCAAAAACAGTAAGCAATTCTGCGCAAATCAAGGGACTATCTCTAACAACCTCAATCAGCGTCATTGACGAAAATGCTTGTAGAAATTTTTTTACAAATCTGAAAAATAATGTAATTTACACAAGATTTCCAACAATAATTATGCTACATGCACATCGTAATATCAATCTGTGCTAAGTAACATATGCTTTTATTTCATTTTTGTCATCTGCTGTAAGGTCTTGCAAATATTGCGACAAGATTCTAAATTGGACAACTGTTTCAGCACATAGTGCCAAAAACAATACCAAACGCAGAAAACGGTGTAACAATGATTTGACTGAACATTACAAAACGATAGAGCTTTTCATGTCCTTCCATAGTGCACATTCCAATAGGAGTCGTATTCTGCACTACAGAGACTACTGCTACGAGACCTACAGCTGTTGAAATAGCCAATAATAAGTCTTTCCAACTAATAAGTAAAACCTCTAATTGAAATTAGTTGCACTTTAGTTTGTTGATCGCATATACTGGGATTCAAAATTTGTTGTGTTGTCTTTTCTACTTTTTTCTCAACTGGTTGAGCTATTTTTACGCTGACAATATATTACAGAATCATTGTGATGTTCTATTATATAAATGCTCGCAACACACAACCGTTTAGGACAGCAATTCAATTCACGACTGCACTTCCTTTTACGATGATCGGAATTAACTCTAAGAATTGTTACTCCAAGAACCCCGCGGATAGCAGAAATAAATAATTTAAGAAATACAAAGATAATATAGGGGTTAAGGAGGTGTATATTTACTTGAGATGCTCACGTGCTTTTGGACTTTTAAATTTTGGAGCAGACGTCCATGGCATAATTAGTTGTTGGAAAATGTACAATGTAATTTATTGGTGAATTTAAAGTGCTTATCACAACACCTCTTCAAATAAATTAATAATAATGATAACACACAGCGTTTAAGAAAAGTAAAGCACTACTTTTTGCCTTAGACATAGTCAACTAAGCCAGAAGGCAAACCTGTGTATAAAGAAGACACTAAACCGGTTCAAAGGAAATGGTTCACTTCCTAATGTCACAAAAACCCAGTTGGTATCCTATTCACCTAAACCTAAATAAAAATGTTCATCGAATTAAATTATATGTAAGATTTAGTTTTTACAGGCTTGCAGTTTACACTTAACTTTGAATTATTAAAGTCACCAAGATATGTACAAACGACAATACAAAAATATCATGAGCCTCTACAAGGGGAAAAAAGATTAGATCAGTAATAGTAATAATAATGAAAAGGTTACACGTTTAAGCAAATAACAAATGTAAATTAAAATATAATTTTGTAACTCCAACAGCAAAATTCCTATGTGAAATTCAAATTAAATAAACAGAAAATGAACACTTAAAGTTCAGTTTTCGAATCGGTCCCTAATCAACTAAATCCTATCCTTTCACATTATATTGAATATTAATTTTATTTACAACCTTCTAACTTTTGATTCACAGCGATAAATAAGTACTATGATTTCCAAATTAAATTCCTACCTGATTTTCAAATATTCTTTGAAACAATCACCATACAGGAACACAACAAATTTTCTAAATAATAAAACACACAATACCTTATTTTAGACTAATTTCCAGGATGTCCGTGTCTTCACCAACACAAAACCAGAGGAATTTTGTTGTTTCCAAAATAAAGAGAACACTAATGGCAGCCAATTGCCCGCGAAAGTTATAGCGAACGGAACCTGCCTGTTCGCCAGCAAATATACAAGGTGAGTTTTTTTAGATGTTTAGTATGGGGATCTCGGAGACTAGCGGAGATAGAGAGACGATTAAATAGGGAAAGAAGTGCAGTTTTACGAGCTCAATTTAATGAGTTTTTTGTTTTTCGGAAAAAATGCATGGCTAACTAGATATCTTGCAAAAACAATTTTTTTGTTATTTTGTTCGGTGCCTATGACTCTGTTATTATCGACTTTAGAAAAAATGTGTAAAGGAAAAAGTTTCAGGTAATTATGTGTTTAATAATACAGTCTAACCGAATTTTTTATTTAAGCTGTAACGTTTGAGTTATGACACAAGTTTATGTTTTTTCTAATGGAAACCATAGTCGACCATGACTTTATAAAAAAGCCCTTTTTCAACGATTCTAACGATATACCACGTGACATAGTTATTTTTATAAATCAATAAATTATGACCTTTTTTTCTTTTCA
>VTPC01080981.1:0-13689 GCA_011009095.1 Ignelater luminosus | reverse complement strand
GTAATATTCAGATGGCCAGTGACAAGATGAAAGAGCGATACGACATTGAGCCCAAGCAGGAGGGTATCAACCTGGAGATCTAGTTTGGCTCTATCGTCCTCAAAGACAAAGAGGCTTATCTCCAAAGCTGCAAAGAGCATGGGAAGGGCCCTACAAGGTCATTAAACAAATAAATGACCAGATATACCGTATCAGAAAACCACCAAGTGGAAAGATGAAGAACCAGAGGCCAAAATACAACCCGCAGCGGTTGTAGCGATGGAAGATCAGAGACCCTCGTTTACTGACTTTATGACTTTTTACTCAAATGGTAGAAAAGCTCGTTTTGGTGTTGTTCATGAACAACAAAGGAACCTGTTTGAAGTTTCAGAAGAATACTCTCTAGCTCACTGCGTGGCGAAAGATTTGAAGATGTCCCGAGGTATAGCTGTCAACTTCAAGTTCAAGTTTGGTCGCACGAGAGAAGTATCTTTACAACACCCCGAGGTAGGCAAAACCTGCTATCTACAAGACCAGGGACGATTTCTTTATTATCTGGTCACGAAACCTTGTTCATGTGAGAAGCCGCAGTATGAGGCTTTGTGGAAGGCTCTTCACAACTTGAAGATACAGCTCCAAGCGCACGGGGTGAAGAAATTAGCTATGCCGAAAATTGGATGTGGTCTAGATCAGCTGGATTGGCGTACCGTGCGAAATATGTTGGAAGTAATATTTCAGGACACCGGTGTGAAAGTATTGGTTTGCAGTTATAATCCCGCAACATCGTCCCAGTAGTGTCAGAAAACACGGAATTGTTTCTTTTTCAAAAACTCGAGGTGTACTAGGGGTTCGGCATGTAAGTGCCGTCATGATCCAGAAGCCATGGCCGGAACAAGCAGAGAAATGCGTGGAACATCATTTTCGGCACTGTCACGAGACGTAACAGTGTTAAGAAGGGGGCAGTATAACGCGCCACCCCTAGAATATTCTAGAAAAAGTCCCGAACAGTCTCGAACAAGCTGATCGAATGTGCCGGAGAAATCTCGAACGATCAAGACTCTTCCACCGTCGAATGTTGCAGAAGGAACGCGAACTTTCTGGGCTCATCAAGAACCACGCGGAAAGGAATATAAGGCTGCGTTGACCGAGCAGAAGGCAGTTCTACAGTCAAGCAGCTAGTAGTTACAGACGAAATAAATGTTAATTAGTGATAAATAAATTCTTCTGTACATAATTAAATAAATAATTTAGTGTAAATAAATTCTGGAAATAAATTGTAATAAACGAAGTAAAAATAAATATAAAAAATAAATACACGTTATCAACCAAACGTTACAATACGTAGTATTTATGAGATTTTCTGTATTTTTTATTTTCAGAATTTTTATAAGATTTGTTTGAAATATCGCACACCATGATAACATAAATGACCAAACAATAAAATATGCTTGAAATCCTTCTACGTATTGCTCATTTTGCAAAGGTCAACTAAATTAACATTTAAAGAACAACACTGAAATCTGGAAGCTAAAAATTGAATGCAAACGTACTATGTTCATTTGTTATTTTTCAGCATTTCGAGTTTAATTCATCTCCCAAATGTAATTTTCTTCCACCATTTGTTTGATCGCAAGGGTACGCGATTTGATCCTGTGCATATAAATGTTGCACTCATTGCCAATTTTTTATTAGACTTTTTTTCATAAATCATACTCACACTGAACTCACTTTCAAATATTTATTACATGAATGGTAATGCGTAACCGTCTATCTTTCATCGCAAAAACATCTAGGCATGCCACTCAAACTACATGTACGTGACACTTGTGAAACAGGGTATGAATCTCGACAGTTGTGGCTGCTAATTTAAATTCGGAAAGCGAAAATCGCTATCAATTTTTATTTTTTCTACAACGAGTTTGTACCTTTACCTATAAAATATTTCCACACACCATGCAGCTGCTTTTCTAATTGTATGAAAAGTACTGCCAATTACAACTATTTATAGAACAGAAGTACAGGCAGGAAACCAACAGAAAGTTAGTACTATAACACAGTTTTCAGTTTTACTGCTTTTGCAAAATTAGTTCCGGTAAAACAGACGAAATTTCAAACATTATAATGTGGAATTAGCCAGGCGTTGTTGTAAGCACTCAGAAATAACCTGAAAATGTTGATACTTTCACTTTTCCATTTGTTTCACTTTACGATTACTGAATATTCAGCAATATTTCAGATAGAGCTATTTCTTGTTATGCAGATTCAATTATGCGAAAATAAAGGTATAAATTTCTTCTGAAACTCATTTCGTTGATGGTAATTGCCTTACAGATTGGAAAAGTTTCAGTACTTACAATGTAATAATGTTTATCTTTGATCTATCTCTAGAGGTTTTATTAAGGACAAACGGAAGGTACAGGAAGTATATATCACTTGCAAGAAAGGACAATTTTCTTTCTTTCATAGAAGAACGATTCTTACGTTAATGACCTCGCGTCAGAAAAAATTAATACATAATAGAGATTGTGAAAGCATTTTCAGTGTATGTGGAGATAATTATTGTTAGCAGACTTTTGTAGGTGTAAAGGTTATGTTTGTTTATTATGCGTAGCCTACGCATTGAAAAATCATTTCAAAAGGGAACGTAAAATCTCGTTATTAATTTACTTATTAAACGTTCTCGCTTAGAGTTATTACAAAATCCAAACCTTCATTTACTATTAAACGTTTGAATCTCATTAGAGATGCATTATTAAGTACTAGCAGGCGAAACAGAATAAATATAGGATTTTATGGCGCATTTCGGAATTCTACGAGTTGGAAAATTGGTTCATAAAAACATTTGCATGAAAAATGGAAAAATATCAATTTGCCAATAGCTTCTTTTTTCTCAATATCTGCTTTTATTGAAATGAAAACTAGTTTTTTAGACAAAACGTTTTGATTTCCAGTACTATTGTAATAATTGTGCTAGTATGATTGTGATTTATCTTATACGTATTGTCGGCATTGTGTAAATGTAGGGCATATCTGTAATTTAAATTTTGGATCGATATACAGTGTGGGATTTAAGTATGGAATATTATAAAAAAAGTGAACTCAACATTTCTTTTAAAAACGCTGAGACAGGTCGATGTTAGTTTTTAAAAATACACATTAATATGTGCGATTCACTACCCGACTTTCATTTGTTTTTTAGTTATGACGTCATCACAAAAAACTTAAATGATAGTATAGATTCTTAGTAGTGGAATCCGATAGCGATTTTTCTTCCCTTTATGATCATGCAAATAAATCCTAACATTGCATAACAAAAATTCTGAGAAAAATCGAACTGAACATTTAATAGGAAATGATTCCAAATTAGAATATTAAAATACTACAGCATAAAATTAGATTAAATGTTAGTATTAGTATCCAATATAACAAATAATTTAGACCATGAACAGAACGTAAATTGCTTGTGAAGTAATTTTCATTTTTATCTTACAACCTTTGCAGAGTACTGAATAATCAAAATCAAAAATTTTAAATCTGAAAGTTTTCCAACTGATTAGAATAGGTTATTAAATGTCCCCCTCCAAAACAAAATCGACGTGTCTCAGCGATTTTTGATAAGTTTGCTAATTAAAAGGTTATTCAAGGTGGGAAGTTTTCAAATGAAAGCCCTGTATAAAAGGATGTAAATTACTGTTGAAAAATATTATGTTAATAATACTTTATACTGGGTTTACATCTTTAACGTAAAATATTTAAAGAAAACGTTTAAATAAATAAATTAAAGCTTTTCATATTAAAAAAAAAAATGAAGACGCAAAGAATTCAGGTTAAATATACTTAAAACGGATAAAAAATTAGTAAAAATAAATTTGGGAATAAATAAAATTTAAGAATGATATTGATAAGATACACACGTTTTTAACTGAATCATATAACAAGGTATACTGAATACAAAGCCTTTGTATACGTTCTCTGTGCAACATAAATTTTTGCTTAATACTTTGATAGATGTATTTTTCAACCCGCACGTTTAAATACCCTTTTTATGTTCCATGTGCAGTATTTGTAAATATTAGGAAGTAATTTATCTTTTAAGTTTACTTCGGTTTTGCTTTTAAGACCTAGTAAGACATATTTGAGCGAAACGGAGATTATTTTCACATTAAAGCTACCTTGATCTAAGTTTTTGTCTTTTTCATAAAGGCAAATTGAATAACAGTGTACATTTTCAAAACACCCTGAATAGTAATTATTAAAAATTTTTAAATTCTTCAGGTTGTTCATTTAGGATTTGCTTATATTATTACACGTGTCATACTAATGACATTGGTATGTCTATAGAAGACATGTAGCAATATTTCTTAAGAAATATTATAATCAGAAGGACACGATGCGACGCGACGGACGTAGAGAAAGCATTATCATTTTCAACTTCTAAATAAATATGATTATTACTGTATTCAAACTTTACTTAAAATTTATCCTTACACTTCCCTTAAAGTATGTACAAATGCCGTAACAAATACGCCTGTTTTAAATACTGTTTATCAACTATGTATTTTTACTAGTACAGAAAACGTATAATTGGATTGTTCGAGGTCTATGATATTATTATTTGAAGATATCTGTTAAATCTGTTTCTGATAATGCTTAAACGTTATGCAGTAAATTAACTATCGAAGTTATTTTTTGTAATTTTATACTTTTGAGTGTAAAGCACTTTTTTAATTAAATATAAAATTACAATCAATCCCCTTAATATGTTTTAAATACATTTATACTGTACATTTTGGCATTTGTGTCGTTGTATTGCCTAAATGCCAGAAACCCTTTATCGTTATTGCTAGAAAGCTTTGTGGTTTACTAAAGATTTCAATGACATTCTATTACAATAAGGGATCAACTATTATTATGTATAATACTGGATGTAGTCCTATTATTGTTTTCCCAATTTGGGGCACAGACAATTTTTCTTTTCAGCATTAATAATAGCGAAATCTGGATATCATTTACCCACAGTAAAGGAATGTAAACCCTAATTTTAATTCCATTATTACTGTTATTCGTTTCTTACGTACTAACCTATTGTTGTTAGTTTCTAGAGCATTTTTTCTACTGTTTGTTTATAATATTGTATAATTCATTTAATTAATCATATTTCAAGATAAATTGCGTACAAAAATGCAAGATATGTTCGCTTTAAAGCTTGTAACTTCTATAGATTTAGTTATGGTTATTCTACTGTAAAATGTACATACAACGTTTCGTTTCTGAAGAAATAGAATATCACCGTAAGGTCATACGAGGACTCTACACACTGATTATGACTCTTAATGCTATACATCTCTTTAGTTTGGTGACCTGTAATTCAAAAACTTAAATTAGAAAACACTGCTGGAACAGGTGCCAGAGTTTTTATTGAGCTCAATCGACAATCAAGTAGCTTGTTTAACCTAGAGTTTACGAATCATTCTTGTTCGGATCCTAAAGCATTGTGGTATAGTAAGAAATGAAAAGGGGTTTTCAACCTTTTCTATGGACCACAGTCGGTTGTTGACATTTCATTAGACTGTCAATAGAATCTAATGGACTAATACATTAGCTACAAAGTCATAGACTTTCTGCTCAGAATGATAAAAGGAATATAGAGATTGTCGCTGACTTACTTACAGCCCATTCCATTTTATAATAGAAACTTCGGTATTATTTGAAAAAAAAGTTACTGTAGACACCAGAGAAAAAGCAAGCTAACGTATATTCATCCTCAGTGCAAGTGCTGCCCAGTAATCTTGAAAAGTCACTTACCGAGAAATTCAGGTGAAGATCGTACTATACTTTATGACAGCAACTTTAGAACAATAGAAAGCCTAGGTGTAGTGGTTCATTATAAACAGCATAGGTACATCACACAGCAACAACGTCAATTCTGCCCTACATTGTATTCTTTACGTTATTTATAGTTTGCTATTTTTAATATAGTTTAGTTTTAAATTTTAACTTCAAGATAGGTACAAACAAAAACTTTATATGCAGCCAAGCTAAACTATAAATCTTATAATCCTAGATTTTACAGCTAAAGTTTAGCAGTGTAAATAAATGCATCTTAGGGCAAAGTTTCGTAATAAAGTTAAACTTGCAAGTGCTTCGAACTTGTTCCTGCTTTGTGTTTCTTGATAATGGTAATACCATTGAGTAAAGGATTTGTGAAAGAGCCGCAAACCCTATACAAAACAGCGTTCCAATATTGCTATCTCAGTCTACTTAGTTCCCTGCACCCCCCCATCAAGAAACTATTAGTTGCATAGTGCTGCCACAACAAATTCACCACTTGACGTTTGAAACAACTGGTTTATTGTCACAAAATAACCCGTTTTCCAGATGTTTACCCACAAAAATACAATTCAAAGTAATTAATTGCAGCCAGGATTTTAAGAAAGTACTTTTGGCTAGGTTACCTATGAAAATATTAAATAGTTTCATTTGCGTAAATACCAAGTTTTATTGAAACAATATTAACAATTAAATTACAAAGTGCTACATTAAAAATTACAAATTTTAATTTAAAAAAAACTGAAGCTGTACATTCTTCAGCTACAAATATTTGAGAGACTAAAATAATGTAGAGAAACAATCTTTGAAATTCGAAAAATAAATGATTTTTTCTAGGTGAATGTAGAAAACAAGTTACACGTACACTTGTATTTATAAACAATTCAAACGTTAAATTAGACGTTTTCCAAATAAGAATAATTATGGAAATTAAATAAAAAGTATATTTGTTCTTATCTTTTATTTTATTATCTAAAGGTTGTACTTCTTTTTAATAAAGCTACTTCTTACATCAATCTCATCAAAGAATCGTTTTTCGTCCAGAATTCGTCCAAATATAAAAAAAAGAAGTTTATATAAATATCTGGAAGGTTTTCTGACTGTAATTAATATTCGTTATTTCGTACATCAGTAAGAAATCCACATTGGAATGCTTATGTGATGTACATTTTTAGTCAACAATTTGTTCAGATACTTAAAAATAATCATTTTTTAAGGTGGGGATATGGGCTTATAGTAAGTCTTATTTACTTGAAATTACGAAAACCTTAGGTTTTTTATGGAAAAAGAAAGTTGTAACTTGATGCTATATTATAAAGGTTTGTCGTAAAACTAATTTTAGTAAGCATAATTTAGTATTAATATGTTAAAATAATTAAATAGTTTGGGTTGTGTCGGCACTATATAAAAACGCAAATAAATAGAATCTGAACAAGAAATACAAAAAATAACGGTTTTATAACAAG
This sequence comes from Ignelater luminosus, assembly GCA_011009095.1. Lineage (NCBI taxonomy): Eukaryota > Metazoa > Arthropoda > Insecta > Coleoptera > Elateridae > Ignelater > Ignelater luminosus. The sequence goes on along the minus strand of VTPC01080981.1, from coordinate 6,415 downwards.
CCATAAATACACCAGAACACCTGAAACATTGGAACTACGAGATTTAAGTAGTGTATTTGCTAATTTCCAGTAAATTGTAAATTTGTTATTTATAAACAACTGTCTTCAAATAGTAATGTTATAAACCACACACACTAGTACACTGTCTGCTTTTAGACCTACATTAGTTTAGCCAGTATTCAGTAGACAGCGCTGTACCATATCGCTTACCTGGAAGAACGTCACAAGTCAAAATTGCAAGTTTTCAAGAGAAGCGTTTTAAAAGTAGCTTCAGGAAATAGAAATTTTAAAGGTTTCAGATAATTATATCCAAGTTACGGTACTTTATTGAAAGATCTTTTCGGGCATAAAGAATTCCGATTTTGTAGATTGTGTTCGAACAAAAATACTATTTTTGGTATTTCTTGACTTGTGATATAGTTAGATAGACAACATAATACATAGGTTTGATAGCAGTTTAATAGCATTATTTTTAAGAAAAGGCGATAATTAATAGAGTAACAAATATTTTCTAAAATACTTAATACTGTAGTAGCGGTGGTGGTTGAGCAGGTACCTAGAAATTCTTGGAAGTACCTAAAAGGGATACCTATTGACTTCGACTGCTCAAAGTGCAATAAATTACATTTTTTGCTAATCCTTCACCAAAAAGGTTAACTGAATATACAATACAGCGGTCGGCGTTGGTTTCCGTATGTTTTTGTATAGGTGCTGTATAGGGATAAGTAATTTCATTTATTGTTCGTTCACTAGAGCAAATACAAATATTTGTTTATTATATTAATGCCATAAAGATGAAAAAATCATTTGATTCATAGATAAAAACAATTATAAGGATACCTTAACACGCTTGATACAAAATGCATTATAACTTATTAATCACATAAAAAAAGAAATAATCACCTAACGTTAATGTGTGTAATCGGAAAACATGAAAAGTACATCATTAAGGAATACTATGAATGTACGCAGAAGACCAATTTCGGACGAAGCTCGTCAGCTAAGCAACAATGAGCATCAAAGGGCGGTGTTAGTATATATTATATTTTTTATATTATCAAGAGCAAGTTCTTCCTCCGAACTGATTTTTGAACCAGTATCTGAAAAGTTAATTTGGCCTTCATATTAAAAAAATTTGCTATTTAAATACAATGTTCTATTATAATCTTAATCTGTGTTTTATTTGACTTCCTGTCTTCCCCATCATCCACGAAATTTGCTATTATTAAATTAATTTAAAAAAGGCAACGTGCTCATTCATAAACAACATAACCTCAACTTACTTCTATCACGACTTATTTGAATTTGTAGTGCACTGTACGTCTGCTTTAATTTTAATTAGATCATTTACATACTACCTTTATAGTCGAAACACTTTTTACCAGTTAAAAATCAATATATCTTTTAAAATTAAACATTAAAAATCATCTTATGGGATTCACCATGTAATTCACTTTCGTTTGGAATCAGCAGCTGATTTCATAATAATTTAAATTTTATGTTATACGAAAAACATAATATTAACCTTGCCAGTAAAATGAGTAAACACAATCCTAAAAGGTGGCTTCCAAAAACAGATGTTATTCTTTTTGAAACGTACCTGACAAAAATATTTACCACAGGTGGGTACAGTAAAATACCAGGTAGCGATCGGATTATCCATTTCCTATTGTATAGTAATGCTTAGTTAGTTTGTTTACAGATATAGTTGTCTAAGGTGACAATTAGGCCTCAATAACGTCTTTATAATAGCATAATACTCAATAGGATGTAGTATGTTCGTAAAATGTTAGATTTTGAGTTATTCTTGATATAAAACCAGCTCTAATTAGTCATTGATTTAATGAGATTATGATTAATATAATAATTTCGATTTTCCTGCAAACTTCCTACTTATATAGTTTTACAAATGCATGTATATGAAGTATTTGTGTTCACGTGATCCTTTCAGGAAAGGCGAATGCAGATCACGAATGCGTCGAACTATTCGTGCAATTGTTTCTAAGATTTCAGAAAATCTGATATTGGGGGAATATAACATAAATATATTATATTATATATTATAAATAAAACAATAAATTAAATAAAGTTTGTTATAATTTAGTTAATAAAGCTTATTGTTATTGTTAAATTAAACCGCTATAAGCAGTGAGAATATATAAAATAAATTATTGAAATTTCTGCAAATATCTGTAAGCAAATAAAATATATTTCTAGAACAATCTAAAAGGTTTATAACAAATCAAGGAATTTAAATGAAGTTATGAAACCGAATAATTTTACGGTTTATACAGAAACACTACTATCATATTTCTACTAGTCCTTTAAATGCTGAAGCATTCGTTTATCGTTTAATAATGGCCCACACCCTAAAACGCAGATAATTTTGCAACTCTGTTAACACAAAAGTTCGACTATTCATCACTAGGCTTCTGCACAAGCTAATGCACAAGATTCTGTCCTTCACTACAGGTACTTTTCTTTCCAGAGCATCCCACCCTTAAATAAGAATATTGGACGAAACTTGGACTTCCAGAGACATAAACATTTTACGTCCGATAATTCTTGGACGCCGTATAGGCCAAAATTGGATGTTCAATGAATGTCCACTAACGGTCGTCCAATGAACGTCCAAACACGAACATTCTATGAATGTCCGAATTAACTCTATGGATGGCCGGACGACTTTTGGATGACAAATGGATGTCCAGTGGACGTCCAAACACGGAAGTCCTATGGTGTCCAATTTACGTTCATGGACGTCGGGACGAAATTTGGATGACAAATGGACGTCCACTGGACGTTCGGTGTTATATGGGTAAATAATAGTTGTTTATACCGTATAGCTATTTTTGTATTAAGTGCGCGAAATCAGTGTTTTTATGTAGCGCAAGAGAATGGCAAAAAAGTCATACGAATGCGCCAAAAAATTCTGAGACTGGTTAAATTCCAACTTTTTCTTTAATAGGATTTCATCGAACACTACAACGCACACTTTTTCTTTTTCAGTCATTGATTTTGCCTTCAGATGTAATTTTTTTACTAAACTAATATTTAGTCCAGTTTTTAAGTTACACACTTTCAACCAAGTTTGAATGCTTTTAATGGTGGGCAATTTAAATTTGAGGTTATGTAACATAAACTTAGTATATGCACCTGGTGATTTGTAATGCAATGAAAGAGCTAGTTGCTTTTCGGCTTTTGACCATTTTTCTCTTATTTGTGGAACAGTTGCATATTGATAAATGTTTTAACTTCAGGGCTTTCATACTTATTCATCACGGCGCTGATGGAAAAAAAGCTAAGTTTTTTTTTCAATTTATACGTCTGAGATTGCTTTGCTTTCAACACTTTTTAAAGTCTTTTAACTTTAGCAGAAATGACTCTACATTGTCTTTTTAGCTTCACTTTCGTAGGTGTTTCCATGCCCAAGACTCGCTCACTAACTGCAGAACTTGGACTGAGTGTGCTATAAACCCTGGATGTTCTAGGCAAATTACTCTTGCATAGTATTTCCAAGTCTTCTTCACTGGAAACAGATGCCAAGCGCTTTCATCCATAAGTTTTGAAGTTTTTCAAACTGGTTGATGTTCCTGTGTGAACTTCTTTTTCTGAAGCAGCAGGTGCCCACACTTTCCGTCCTGTCTCTATAATTATAAAATGTGGGGTCTAGATAAAGATCCATGGTAATCTACTATGTAATGCAACGGGTGCTATCAGTAATTTTGGTCATTCAGTTTTTGGGACAAAATATGTCTGACCTAGTGGCGTAATAACTGACTAAAAGTCCCCTCCCCCGCAAGAGTGTAAATAGGGCCCTTATTGTAAACATATAAATAAAAAATAGAAATTTGCATTATTTTATATAAAAGACTCTTTCTATTGTTGTTAATCATCGCCATTTGCGCCTGAGCACTGGCTTTAGAGCCCGTTTGGCCTCTCTTCAGCCCGTGGAATGAAATGAATAGATGCTGTTCGTAATGCTCGTCGCTTTGGAGTAATGGTGATTCGGTTGTAGAGTCTTCGTCGTTGGAGGCAAGGTAGTGAAGTCGGCTTGAGATGCTAGATTTCGTTTTGTCGTTGGCATCGTGGCGTTCTTCAATTTTCTGGAGTTGAAATTGGTTGGATGGATGTCGACATTCATGATTTATCGGGTTACTTGATTGTGTCAGAGTTAATAATTGTCGAATTCGTATTTGATGAATTTCTGTTTTGATGTACACGACGGCGGCGGGTGAAGATGTCGTACGTGGTGCAGCGTTAACGGGATTGGAATTGGTGTTAGTTATGGATTGATGGGACGTTGGTAGATAAATAGTTGATTGATTGAGGTCGGTATGATTAATAATGAATGATTATTGGATTTAGATTTGATTGGTTTGATATGATAATTGGAATAAGGGTAAATGTGGTAAACGGTTCTTTTCAGAAACACAACACCCCACGGTACGCGCCGAATTTGGGAAGGAATGGGATGGGAGAGGAAGGGGAGCACCAATGCGGTAACCGACGGAAGCAGAATGTTAGCGGAGCCCCAGTCAATCGTTTCGCGTGGCGCTCGAAGCCGGACTCATTTTTTTTTCTATATACAATTACTTCTGCAAATGATTGTACTTTGTTCGGGCTCTAAAATATTTCTAATTTTTAAATCTATTTACATTTAAGCGAGTAAAAAACTAACCATTTAAATTTGCAGATGATAGCGGTTTTACCATATAAAACCGTCGAGTTTTAGTAACTTTTTAATTTTCTCTTGTGTATCTTCCCATAAGTTTCGTTTATGATCACCGCTTAAATACACTCCTTTTAGGCATTATTTAAAAAATTAAAAAATGGAAGCAAGTAGTAGTTTAATAACTACACAATCTTTCTCATATTAAATGAAGAACGAATGTTAATACAAATTTCCCTATTCGATACTTATTAACAATGAGCAGTCTAAACTTTTCCTTTGAGAAACTGACCGTTCGGAGTTTATAGATTTCTAGAAAAGAGAATTAGGGCTTTTCAGAAGTACATTATTGTATTACAGTTTAAAAGTTTCTTTTGTATCGAAAATTCTTTCATATTCCATAATTTACAACCTATGTACTTACTTAACCGAAAAATAATTAGACATTCTTCTGATTGGAATTTATACACGTGCAAACCATACCCTGGTTATTTATTAATACATACGTACTTGGAAGAATACAGTTTTGTGAGTTAGTGGTGCTATTTCATAAAGTGATGATATAACGATAAAGAACGACCAGTTAATTGCATAGTAGAAAAGAAATAATGGAAACAATGAGATTCATCTTGTGGGTACTCTTTTCTTTGGGCCCCCGCATTCGGGATAGTTGTTATGCCACTGGTCTGGCCGACAAAAATTATCGAAAAAATTCTATTAGGACTTTTATTAGGCAAGATAATCCATCGAAAAGGCAAGTTCCTTTAATGTTCACTGCATCATAAATACTTAGTTTATAATGTTTTCAGTCCAGAAAGCTATGCTTTATTGTACTAGTAATATAAATATAAAGTAAATTGGACTCTACTGTCAATGTCAGACAGTATATTGTCACAGATATAAATATAACATTAAAATTATAGCAACAACCAAAGAACGCTTTGATACTGTATACTTTCATTTTTAGAAACCAAAAAACGTACATTAATGAACAGCAACTACAGAGTATACAACTAATAGCGGCCGACGGTAAGGTTTACCACGTGAACACGACGAGAGCAAGTAACCGACTGAAAAATCTCGGAACCAACTGCCTTGAAACGCCCCCTGGTTGTCGCAACCAGCATTAGCTACGAATATCTTCATATATTGCGCCTCTTTCACAAATCCCTTACTCAATGGTAATACAGAGTCCGGTAGAAGAACCTCTCACATTTTGCTCACTGTGTGCGAATCAACGAAGAGCTAAGCCCCCATTTTAGCGTGCGCTGTTAGTAGTGGTCGTTTTGCCATTTTAATTGTCATTAAATTAAGACTATTTTAAAGTCTATTTAGAATTTTATTTTTTTAAACGAAGGTGGATATAATGCAGTTTTTTCATTAGATTTTAAAAATTGGGTTGTTCAAGTGGCGACCATTTTTTATGATGCACATTTGTAGCTGATCCCGGAAGACTTGCATATTACTCGAGCCGTCATTTGAGGCGATATTGCTGCAATTTCTTGGCGTACAGCGTCATTCAGTTCGCCAGTGTTTTGTGTACGGTGTTTGTAGACCTTAAATTTTAGATAGCCCCAGAGAAGAAAGTCACATGGGTCAAGATCGGGTGAACATGCAGATTAAGTGTCCTGGAAATTTCTTTGCGTCGCGATCACAGAATTGTTATTTTTGATAAATGCTTCGACGACAAAAGCATAATACTCACCAATCCAATTTATGATGATAACTAAAATGGCAAGGCGC
>VTPC01080979.1:0-15258 GCA_011009095.1 Ignelater luminosus | reverse complement strand
CATTTCGACTTGTTATATTTGTACAGAAATTTTATCGAGAAAAAAATTAGAATTGCTTGTGAGAAATGTGGTGATATCTCAGAGGATATGATACATGAGTACAAGATTTGTAGAACATTCTATGCATTGCGTTTGTTGTTTTCCGAAGAAGATTTAAAAGAGTTAGAAATAGATGTGAAACTGGAACATGGAAAAACGTTGTTTCCACATATGTTACAATTAGTACAAAAAGATGGCATTGTGGTGGCCGAAACAGAAAGGAGTGTCGTATTTGTACATCAAACGTTTGCTGAATATTTAGCTGCAGAATGGTTAGCGGAGAATGTCAGAAATGAACATAAAGACACTGCTAAGAATTTGTTAAAAGTAACTTTTGATCCTAACTTGAAGGTCGTTAGAAATATCTTTGACAGAATTCTAGCAAAGAATTGCCCGTTACATTTAGCTATAATAAATTTTCAGGTAGATAAGGTCGCCAATTTGATTGACTCTAATCATTGGGAAGATCTAGATGATGGCAATAGAAACTTTCTGCACGTATTAGCATCGTGGGGACTTCATCATGCAAAGAAACGCATAGAAGCAGAACCATTTGAACTTAAAAAGATGTCACGTGAAGACGAAATGATTGAGATATTGAAATTGATACCAGATCCAAAATTAAATGATTCTAGAGACCATATTTTAGAATATACACCTATAGATTATGCCATAATTAGTTTTTCTTTATATATCGCTAATGCATTGTGTGAAAAAATGAAAAGTTCAAGAATCTATATTGATCTGGAAGATGATGAAGTAAATCTCGTGTTACTTTATTGTTATAAAATGGATTATCTTTCACTAATTCGTAAAATTATCAATCATAGAAGTATTGATTCTAAATTGTTTATTGATAAAGAAGATCGAGACAGTTTAAGTTTTATTATAAGTAAAGGAAATACAAAGAAGCTTAAATTACTCATTTCTGAAGGCAGAAACTTAAATGAGAAGGATAAATTCGGTTCAGTCCCAATACATATTGCTGTTAGATTGGAAAAAGAAGAAATGGTAAAGATACTAATACATAATGGTGTGCATACAAATGCCATGGACAGCACTGGTAAGACACCCTTACATTGGTCTGTACTTCAAGGCCTTTTAAGTATCTTGAAACTATTAATTGCTAATGGAGCAGATATCAATATTGTGGACGATCAAACAAGAACTGCTCTTCATTATGCTGTAATCTCATATCCACAACATCAACTTGAAATCATATCGGCATTGTCAAATGCAAACTTGGAAATTCTAGATGTAAACGATATGACTCCTTTTTTGTGGGCTGCACATTATGGTAATACAGAATGCATAAATTCATTTTTAAAATTAGGCGTTGATATAGAACAGAAGAATAGGAAGGAGATAACAGCATTGCTATGGGCCGCTGGCAACGGACATATTGATACTGTAGATTTACTCTTGTCAAAAGGAGCTAATGCAAATGCAAAAAGTGTGAATGGTACTACACCTTTGATATTTGCTGCACGCTATGGTTATACAAACGTTGTTAACCTTCTTTTAGACAGAGCTGCAGATATAGAATCAAGAGATCACGATGACATGTCTGCATTATATTGGGCAGCCCATGGTGGTCATTATGACATTGCAAGTTTATTAATAAAAAGCAAAGCAAACATCATTACTGAGACTGGCGTCAATGCCTTATGTGCAGCATCACGTTATGGTCATAAAGATGTGGTTGAATTATTCCTATCTCACGGAGCAAATATAGAGTCAATAGATGATGAAAAAAAAACGCCTTTAGTTTGGGCTGCATCCAATGGACATACAGATATAGTCAAGTTCCTTTTATCCAAAGGCGCAAACATTAACGCACAAGACAATCTTGGTAATAACGCATTACATTGGGCAACTCGTCATGGTTTCACGCAGGTTGTAAAATTGCTGTTATCAAAAGGATCAGAAATTCCAAAAAATTCTTTACATATAGCAGCAGATCGCGGTCATAGCGATCTAATCAACATGTTTCTTTTCAAAGATATGGATGTGAATTCAAAAGATGAAATTGGTATGACCCCTCTGCACTATGCAGCACGAGTTGGTTGTAAAAAAAGCGTGGCTTTGCTCCTCATCAAAGGAGCGGACATTGAAGCAAGAAATTCTGAGAATCAGGCTCCATTAATTTTGGCCGTCAAAGAAGACCACAAGGAAGTCACCAACCTACTTTTGACAGAAGGTGCAAATATAGAAACCAGAACAAATAAGAATGAAACACCTTTAATTGTAGCGGCAAGGTATAATCGAAATAAGAAGATCACTAGCTTATTATTATCGGAAGGTGCTAGGATTAAAAGTAAAGATGATGAAGGTAGGCTGGCTTTACATTGGGCTGTGTACAATCCTAATATGGTACAAGAGATTGTAAAATTACTCTTATCAAAATCGCTCGAAATGATTGAAACTAGAACTGCAAAACAAGAGACGCCATTAATATTAGCGGCGCAGAATAGTTCAACTGGAATAATTAAATTCTTATTATCGAAAAAGGTAGATCTTGAAGCAAAAGATTGTAATGGTATGAATTCGTTGCATTGGGCAGCTGTTAAAGGACGTCTGAAGGTGGTTTCTTTATTATTATCGCATAAGGCAGATCTAGAAGCTAAAGATAATGAAAATAAAACCGCGTTGATATTTGCTGCCCAAAATGGACACACAAGTGTTATCCGTTTGCTGCTTTCATCTGGAGCACACGTAAGAGCAAAAGATAAGAATGGATTAACTGCTTTAAATTGGGCGAAGAATTGCAACCAAGAGGATGTAGTAATGGTATTGAAATCAGCTAATAGATTTACCGTTGAAGCGAGTGGTTATCTTTTAGTTTGCCTAGCTTTTATTGTGTTAATTTTATCTTGGTTGCTTTTGAAATTTATGTGATATGAATTGCTGCATGTTAGGTGTATTGTAGAAATGTTTTATAAAGCTTATGTTATTCTAATAAAGACCCAAAAAGTAATAAATACTGTATATGTTCTTTCTTTTGTAAGTTACATCTGTTGTCAAGCTCACTGTAAAAATTTTCTTTTTTTAGTTTCATTTGTTTAATTTGACCGACTTTAATGGTTATTGTATTAATAAGGAATTTAGTAGATAATTCTTTATGTAGTTCGAATTCATATTAATTCTTTTTCACTGTTGGGTCCCCCAATAATGCATATGATTGCTTTGCTAGACGATACTTTCTATACAAAGGCGCGTAGGGAGCTGCATCGGTTGTAGAACGTACATTGGAGTCACCTGTAGTGGAAACGAAATAGAATGCTAGAATTAAAAATGAGGGTGGATTTTTAAGTGTGTGATTTTTGATTAATAATGTTTCAAATTTTACATCCACGTAACCTTCTAGTCTGCAGGGACAATTTTTAAATGAATAAACTCTGTTTTTCTTTTAGTCATATTTATTATTGATGCTAACAGTTTCCCAAGCATTTGTCGCATTATTGTTGCACTGATAACATGTCGACATATAGCAGAGGCACCGAATCAAACGGTGCACGTCATTATGATATAATGACATCACCGTTCATTTAATAGTTCTGGAACGACTTTTTTGTATCGGTTATGCAACCCTTTATACTTAGCTGACACAATGATTGTATAGTCTGTAACAGAAGAGTCGAGTGGATGATAGGCGTATGTGTTAAAAACATTTTGAGTAAAATCTCTTCAAAGTTTAATAATAATTAATAAGAAAACACTAACAAACAAAAATAATAACTACTGCTCAGAAAATTGCTGCAATCAGTAAATCCATTGAAGATGAGTTCTCAGCAGTCCTGATGTTAAATGGAATGAACCAATGGTAATGGCTCTGGAGAACTCAGGGGTAGTTTTAATATCCGATTTAGTTAAGAGCAAATTGCTTCAGAAGGCATAAAGTTAGATGAAAATGAACGAGAAGTAGCATTGGCAACAAAATCTAAACCATTCAACAAGAGATTTATTTTAAAATGCTACAAATGTCACCCACAAGGACACAAGGCCTCTGCATGTAATTCTAAAAATAAAAAACAAATAAAGGAAAACCTGATTATAATAGTCATGATAAAAGATCAAAGCTCATGCTGATTGTTCTGATGGACTGTACAGACTTGAAGCAAATGGAAGTAAATACTTAGCAAATGCTGTTTACATTGACCAGGAAGAACTTTGGCACAAACGATTAGCCCATTTGAACAGAAGGTCTATGACAATATTAAAAAATAAAATGGTTACTGGCAGAGAATACAACGGAGGAGGAAATCCATGCGTACCATGTATTAACGGTAAACAAACCAGAACACCATTTAACAAATCAAAGAAGGGTAATCGTGCAAGCAAAGTGCTGGAACTGATCCATTCTGATTTGTGTGGACCCATTGAGAAATCATGTAGTGGAGCACGCTATTTGCTAACGTTCATAGACGATTTTATAAGAAAAACTTTTGGGTATGTATTAAAAAACAAAAGTGAGGTATTTGAAAAGTTCAAACACTGGAAAGTCTTAGGACCAACAATGGTAACGAGTACAGAAATAAAGAGTTTGCAGATTATATGGGTGGACACGGCATAAAACACCAAACCGCGACCCCCTGTTCACCTGAGCAAAATGAAAGTGAAAGGGCCTTTGACTCTATTGTTTGTTCTGTTAACTAGTTATTTTTTAAGATTTAGTATATTAAATAAACAGTTTTTCCTCATTATCTCGGCAATCCTTGAAACTCGGATATAGATACACTATAATTATCTACTTTAAATCATCTGTCTAATGAGCCCCTAGAATTATGCCCACGCCTTTTGAATCACCTTGTATAATTCGACAGAACTTTCAAAAATTCTTTTTATTACAGCTGATAATTATTGCAGACTAGCTGACCCGGCAGACTTCGTACTGCCTCAATCGATGAATAAAAAAGCTAAGCTTTTGTATAAAATAAATTTATAACAAACAAAAGGAATTCGTAATAATAAAAAAAATGCTCGGTATGAATGAGGTTTATTATTATTTGATTTCTGAACGACAGGGCCAACATCGAATGTTTTTTTTTTTATTTAATTCCCAACATTTTCATATTTACTCACCTTTCAAACCTTCCCTGGACTTCCACAAATAATTCAAGACCAAAATTAGCCAAATCGGTCCAGCCGTTCTCGAGTTTTAGCGAGACTAACGAACAGCGTGCGTGCGTGCGTGCGTGCGTGCGAGTGGGAGTGTGAGTGTGCGTGTGCGTGTGCGTGTCGGACATACAAATGACACGTTATTGAGCCTATTTGTATATTTCTATATTTTTATTGTATCTTACGCAGCCGGACAGTGTTGCCGATATCAAAGTATACTTATGAACGTAAGTCTACCATGTCTACCATGGTAACCAATTTTGTCCTTTTTGTTCTTGTTAAGATCAGATAAAGCTATACTACTTTAAATCTTGAAAGAAGCTTCATTAGTTAGTGAAAGGAGAGCAGAAACCGAGTCAATAATATTAAGCGTGCAGATTTGTAAGTTGTCATCCGGCATCTAAATCTACGTAAACCCGGTTTTGATGTCATGACGCTATAAACGACTCCGGTCTCTGGTCATTCACGGTAGGTACTTCATTAATTATTACAAAATGGAACTCGTTGTGTTTTTGTTTTAATATTTCTAAACTTTTAGCTTTATATTTTGCATTTTAAACTGCCAATTTTCAGTTTCGAAAATGCAGTGCCAAAAACACCACTACCATTGTAAATAATTTGACTAAAGGACGGTTTGTACCAATTAGGGCTGTGTATGAGAATCGATTAATTAATTAATCAATCGATTACGCCGATTAATCGACTGTTTTAATTAATTGATTATTCGACTAATCTATTATCCGACTATTTGATTATTGTTCTGCAGGCTGTCAAATTGACATTTCTAGGTTATGTTTCTTGAACGAGTTGAGTAGTCCAACTACAAACTATAATTACTAAATTCTTCTTAAAGAAAGATCTATCAGTTCTTCTTCTTGCAGCGATAGGCCGAGCCGGTGGTTGTACTGCCAAATAGATTTATTACCCAATTCTAGTCACACAATTTAATGTATTTTTCTGCAAAACCTATTTGCGGAAATTAGTGCTCAAGTTCTCTAAGTAACCTTCTACTGTCTTTAGCAACACTTTTTTTATGATTCCCTGCTAACATTTTTATGTTGGGCCAATGTTGGCTAAACGTACTGCTCCCGCTTAACAGTATGTTGGGCCAACATCAGTAAACAACATCAAGCCAGAATCTTTATGTCACAGCGGCCATATGCTGGCCAATGGTTAGTATGCCGACTATGGGCCAACATTGTACTATTCAATATCCAACTATTAACCAACATTTTGCTGGATTTTTATTGGCAACTTATCAAGGTGGCAAACCAAATATCATGATTATCTCATTTGTCACCAAACATTAAAAATAAATTAAAATAATAAATAAAGACAAATAGGATAATTAAAAAAAGTTTTATTGCTACTACTCTTATCAGATATTCAACTATAAAAGATATTAATTTGTTTTGTATATTAACCTTGTAATAAATTAAAAATCAAAGTAAGAACATTAAAACAATATAATTATATAATATAATCTATAGTATAATATCAACTACAAAACTATTAAGTATTAGCATTTTCCTTTACCCTATTTGATCGACTTCCATCTCTGTCGCAGGCGGTTCTTAGCCATAATTTTATAATCTGTAGTTTCAATGTCGGCTTGGGTGACCTCTCGGGAATAGGGATTTTTCCTTACTGTAACTGTAATTATACATTATGCAATATAACTACATATTATACTTTACAAGAGGCTAATACAATATCTATAATTAATTTTAAAATATTTTTGTGCAATTTTACCATTTCGTCCAGCCCAATTGCTTGTCTTGCCAGGTTTCTCGTTATTATATTGGACAAGACTCTGCAAGTTGTTTTGGTGGTGTCTTTACCTCCGAGTAGTTGAAGTAATTGAACTTATCTGTGAAATTTAAAATAACCAATATAATAATTTTATAACTTCTTACTTCTTTAACTACTATAGAAAATAGCGAAAATAGGTTAGAATCGGATAAAAATTTACTTACCGTTTAGACGTTACTATTAGCCTTGTTTACATATAAATACCCAATACTGTTAGGAACACCACTTTAAATGAGAATTGAGAAGTGAAAAAGGACGAAGTACGATGTACGAAGAACAAGCAATTTTGTTTCAAGAAATGTGCAGTAAGTGCGAGAGCGGGAGCTGAGTAATATTATGTGGAGAAGTGAACTGAACGATACGGCGTTTAGGATTGCCAATAAGTTCGTTTGGAATGTTGATTTCTTTCATATATTCAGCAAACTGCATCCAATCGCGGGGATTTGAATGTTTTCGTGGTCTTAATGCATCGTTTAATAAATCAACAATGTTTGAACCATGTATAAGTTGTCCTTTGATACTAACGATGCCTTTGTCTAAATATCGAACAAGATTCTGAGCTCTTTTTTTATACATAGGTCGTACTGTAGCTATAACTTCGTCTTGGGGAAGTTGTGGATGTGGTTCTGGTGGTATTGTTTCCAAAGGAATACTGATAGGCTCACGTGTTTTTTCCGCAAAATGCAAATACCTTTGTAATACTTGATAATATTCAGTCCATTTTTCTCGATCCTCAAGCTTTGATTTCAATACTTTTTGCATATCAGAATCCAGATGGGATAAAGTTTTTGGTTCTATTGTTTCTGATGTAGACAGACGCTGCATTACTTCAGGAGACTCAAGCATCATTTTCTTAGCATGATTCATTTTTAGTTAAATAAACTACCCAACGTGGTAGATAAAATCGGTGTTAAAATTGAAGGAAGCAACGCTCCACCCTTTTGCAATAGAAGTTTTTTCTTCTTTTTTATTGATTCGCCTGGTTTTACTAATTTTCGTAAGATGCTTTTGTGTCGAGCTAATTTTGCTTTCTGTTTTGTAGACAGAGGAACTTTTCCTTTTAAAGTATTGTAAACACATTCACACACACAATGAATTTCTTTATCTCCTACGGATTTTATAAGAGCGAGACGCTCTTTAGCGTCTAATTTACAGAGAGCTCTCAATAGCTCTGAATGCTTTTTCACCATTTGAGGCATTATGTAAAAATGATGGTACGTCATTCCATTGATTTATATTTATACCTTTTCTGGGAACGTAAACAAAGCAGCTACCATCTTCTGAAAATATAGAAGTGCGATATCTTACCGTATTTGGAGTAGATTGTTTCAAGTCAAATAAGAGATACCCATGTGGGTCTGCAGTGGCATCATGATAGGCTTCTTGTAAAAATTTCGAGTCTTCTGGACATATTTGACGAGCTAGGTGACGTATCTGTGCGCCATCTCTAGGGTTTTTAAAACAAATTATGTAATGAGCATTTAAAGAAATATCTCTTTGCCCCTTTCCTTGATGAAAAATATTTTGTGTGATAAAAAATACGCTAAGATTTCTATGATGACATCCTTTAGTAAATATATCCACAACGTCTGCGTTCGATTCCCTCATTAAATCATCGATAATAATTAAATTTGGGCTACCTCGATCGAACAAACGCATGTCGGAAAGTTCTTGTTGAAATTCAACTATTTCGCTTAAATCTTTATAAAGTGGTTGCCATTCATCATAAAACCACAATACCTTTTCAAAATTTGTATTACACATACGACTTGCATTTTTTAAAAACTTTAAGACAAAATATGATTTGCCACAACCGGAAGGTCCAGCCACGATTGCTGAGAACGGATGATAAAATTGATGCTCCATGTTCTCACTTTGAGTGTTAAAGCTTGAATGTTAGAAGTATAAAGTGTCAGTATATTTAAACAAATAAAATAAAACATATTAAAACGTTTGTCAAATATATTTATTTACACTTATATTACATTATGAATTTGATTCTATCATCAAAATCAAGATATTCTTGTAGACTTTTAATTGTAAAATTATTAAACTTATGAACTAGTTCATTTAATAACATACCATCCTTATACTTAGAATTCAACACACTAAATACAATATCATTATCTAAATACTTATTTTGTCTTTCTATAGCAGCATCTGCAATATCTTCCGAAAATTTACCATAATTGATAGGTACTTCCTGCAGACGTTTGATTTTTTCCAACAGAAACGTTTTCGTGTTTGCTAAATTCTTTAAAGTTAAATTGGAAATATAAAGTTGAAAATCGTCTTCTGATTTTGGAATGAATTTTAAACATTCATTTCCGACACTAGAGAGTCTATAATCAGACAATTCGTACTCATCTAGTTCGTTATGCTTTGCAGACGATAGTATAAATGGAAGATCGTCTAGGAAGCTTCGGAAAGTCTCTTCACTGAAACGCACACCGCGGTCCACACCTCTTTTCAAAATACGTATACTCACAGAAAAACTACTGAATGGGTTCAATCCTAAATAGATATACTTTGAACCGCTGTTATTTAACGGCAAGCGGGTTTCATAAAGTAACCACGACTTTTCATAAGTCAAGACTTTCTCATCGTTTTGAATATCGATATGGTATTCCTTTTTAACAGCCTCGAAATTTTTGTAATCTTCACTATTTGGATAGAAACATGGAGAACCTTCTGATTTTCTTCCACTTGAATCGGTGCTTTGCGGGTATGGTTCCCATCTGCTTTTTTTATCTTGAGTTTTCGATGCTTTATAAAACGCCATCGTTGGTGACACTGATAAATACTACGACTTTAACAAACAAATTACGAATGAAGTTAAGTTTTCAAAACCTCATATTTATACCTATGAAAATTTCTAATGTGTGATTGAAATGTGAAATTCTCTAGAATGTCATTGGAAAATTTAAAATGACGTCTTTATTAATTATGAAAATGCTGAGTCTCTTTGTAATTTTGAAGTTAGTAATTATAATTTTTGTAAATAAAGCATTTAAAACATTTTAACGTTTTATTTCGAATTCCCCGAATATTTATGTTGTCATTTCTGTTTTAAAATACCTTGTTTCATTTTTCTAGAACGTCATTAGGAAATCTAAAACGATATTTTCATTAACTATGTCCTTAGAGAAAGCTCGTTAGGTGTCGTTAATGGAAATTATAAATCATGATGTCATCCGCTCATTATGTGTCATTAATGATAATTGGGAAATCATGATGTCATATACTCATTAAGTATCATTAGAAATCTTGATAACATAGACTAATTAAGTGTCATTAATGGTAATTAGAAATCGTGATGTCATCGCCTTAATGAGTTGAGCTAGAACCGGTATAGTTATACTACTAACAACTCAAAGCAGTTTTCTTTTATTTCGTTGTTCTATAACTGTATTTTCTTACGAAAGGCTTGTCTTTTTTACTTAAATCAAATATACGTATTTGTATTTCCCTGAAGTTGAAGGTTGAGTGAATTTTTCGAATATAGCTACTAAGTAGGAGAGCTTCATTAAAAATAGCTTGTAAGATTCTTGCGCATGCTTATGACCCTCCTTGCTTAAGAATATCTCTATTTCATTTCTCAGTTCGTAGCCGCACTTGAATACCTTACCGCGTGATGACCATCTGAATGAAGAATAAAACAACGATTTATGTATAGCTTCCACATCTTTACAAAGAGCAGCAACAATCCTTGATTTTACAGGTCTGGCTTTTATATGATTAAGTTTATCAATAAGTACTGTCAAAACAATATTTAGCCCACGACTTATCGATCTTGATGCTAAAGCTTACCAATGAATCATGCAGTGTGTCTAGACTACTCCTGGAGATGCCTTTTTCACAAGTGCTTGTAAACTGTTATATCTACCAGACATGGATTGAGCTCCATCGATGCAAACTCCAACACAATCTTTCCACTGCAAGTTTCCGCTGACAATAGCATCATTTGTAATTCTGAACAACTGGATGCTGGTTGCTCTTTCTTCCATAGGTTTTCGAAATAGCAAGTCTTCAAGACAGAATCTGATGTAGCAAATTAAATGAGAATCGTTACTGCTGTCTGTTGCTTCATCCAATTGTATGGCTCTGCAATCCTATGTGGTTTTTTACATTTGGCTATTTTATAATTTTTTTTGTACGATGCCAATAAAGCTTTTTCATGTACTGTGAGAACTTTGTGGAAATTTGACTTTTGTTTCTCAAAGGATCCGAGTTTCTCTGCAAAAAAGTCACGGGGCTTACCGATAGATTGTTCGTGCAGCGTTTCTTCAATACCACTACCCAGCGTTTCCAAATCAAATTTTAATTCCTGCGTATTGGGTTATTTTATATGATGCAAGGGGCGCAGAACTATTCAAGGCAAAAAAGGGGGCCCAAAATGCAAAAGATTGAGAACTGCTGGCGTACATTGAGTAGTAAAATTAGGTAGAAAAAGCTAACATTAATTCTGTGACTTTTAAGGTTATAATGCTATTACTACTACTGTCTTTTCTAGAAATTTATTAACTGAGAATGGTCGTTATAACCTGTGGACGAACTTAGCGATGAAGAGAACAAAAAAAGATTTTATTATAAGGACCGTGTAAACCAACTGGACCTTTTGTAAGAGACCCTGAAAGGAAAAATATTATTATTATTATACTGCAAGATATTGGTCATGTTATTCTAGGCAATTACATAACACATAACATATTCGTGCCTCTTCTACCGCTAGGTGTCGAGGTTGGTGTATGTTTTATTTCTTCAGAAATCTTTTCCGCTATTTCCTATTTTGTGCCATTTTTGTGGCTTTCTCTCAAGTCTTTCCTTTTTCCCTGAGTATTTCCGTCAGTTCCTGGTTCCATGTTTTTTCCGTTTTTTCCCATCGGTTTTGCCTCCCAGACTCTTTTCACCTGCCTTCCATTGTCCATCCTTATCAAATGTCCGAAGCATGTCATCTTCTTTTCTTTTATTCTTTTGAGTAGGGGTCTGGTTTGGAGTCTTTCTCTTATTTCCGTGTTTTTAATTTTATCTGTTTTTTTTACTCCTATAATTCTTCTTAAAAATTTCATCTCGGCCGCCTGTAGCCTGCTGTGATGTCTTTTACTTAAAATCCACTTTTCTGCCCCAAATGTAAGCGTTGGTACGTATATTGTTTTGTATACTGTCATTCTGGTTCCGATCGAGATTTTTTTGTTGTTTAAAAATCTTCTATTTAGTGTTTCGTACAGTTTCGCTGTGCTTGCCAGTCTATTATTTTATATCATCCTGTCCCTCTGCTGTTTATTACCGTTCCCAGGTATTTGTATTTATTTGTTTGCGTTATCTTTTGGTGGTCTAATTCTAATTCTATTTCGATTGTCTGTTTCTTCCTTCTTGTTATTTTCTTGATCTGGGTTTTTTCTTTGTTTATTTTTAGATTATATTTCTTTGCTTCCTCGTTCCATACTTCTATGTTGTGTCGGAGTTTTTTTTTGCGTTTGCCATCAGCACTATGCCATCCTCAAATATGCATATTTTTGCACTTACCGGCTGCATTTTGTTTCATCCGAATTTTGAATGTCCTTTTACTTTTCTTCACTACTTCGTCTATTACATTTATGAAAAGTATCGGGCTTAGGCTTCCTCCTTGCCTTACTTCTTCTGTTGTTTCGGATTTTTCCGATAGCATGTTGCACGTTCTTACTTGATTTGTTGTACATACTTTTTGCTGCGTCGATTGTTTCCTTCTTCACTTGTTTATTCTGCTGACTGGTCCATATGTTTTTTCTTTTGATCGAGTCGAAGGCCTTTTCCATATCTGTAAAGCTCATGTATATTTCTTTGTCTTTCCTTATTGCTTTCTCTATTATTTGCTGCATTGTGAATATATGGTCTTGTGTATTGTATCCCTTTCTAAAGCCGCTCTGTATGTCCTCTAGTTTCTGTTCTATTCCTGATCTTATTCTTTTCTCTATTATTGTTTCATACATTTTTGAGGCTACACACAAAGACTGTCTACGAAAAAATCGAAACAAATTGAGTAGACGGTTACATAAAAACAATTGCGTAGCGAGCATTGTTGTTGTTGTTGTCAATTAACTGTCAAAAGTTTAGAAATTGCACCAAATTGACGTTTAAACCATCTTTCAACAGTAAATGTATACCTTTTCCGAGAAGCGTTCTTTCCACCTTCCCATTATATTCTTTTCGTCCGTTATTATTTTGTGTTCTTTATTTAATATATGTCTTAAGTTTATTTCTTTGTTGCTTCTCATGTTTTTTAGTGTTCTATAGAATAGTTTTGCATTTTCTTTGCCGTTTTCCTCCATTTTTTCTCCGAACCTGTTCCAACTTTTCTTTTTCTCTTTTTTGACTATTGTTCTCTGTTTTTTGGAGGTATCGTATTTTTGTTGAGTTTCGTGTTTTAAATATTGTTTCCATAACTCTTTCTTTTCTTTGATTTCTCTATTTACCTTTTTGTTCCACCATGCTGTTTTTACTTTTTATTGCTTTTTATGGTTCCACACACTTTCTTTGCTGTTTTGATAATTGCACTTTTGAATAACTCTCATTCTTCATCTATATTTCCTGTTGTTTACCCTTCATTGCCCATTTCTTTTTCCAATTCCTCCGTATATGTTTTTCTTATTTCTTGTTGTCTTAGTTTATGTATTTTTATTTTTTCTTTGAATTTCTCAGCAGTGCTTCACTTGTGTTTCTTTTCTTTCCATTTCCGGTCTATTGTTGTTTCTAGCAAGTAGTGGTCACTCCCTATCTCGAAACTTTTTTTCACTCCAACATCCCTTATTCTTTCCCTTTAATAATAATAATAATAAAATGTTACAAGAAAGCGTTTATCCTTTTTCATTATGTTAAAAAATAAACTCACAAAAGAATTAAAACAAAATTGGAATTTTTCGATTTTTTTCGAATATTTTTGGAATCTTTCGGAATATGTTATCCTCAGTTGTAGACGGATATTTATAAATTTTATTTTTCAAACATCCCCACAAAATAAA
This sequence comes from Ignelater luminosus, assembly GCA_011009095.1. Taxonomy (NCBI): domain Eukaryota; kingdom Metazoa; phylum Arthropoda; class Insecta; order Coleoptera; family Elateridae; genus Ignelater; species Ignelater luminosus. The sequence continues at coordinate 1,291 of VTPC01080979.1, read as the reverse complement.
ATCCAATTATACTTTTCATTTAAAAAATTCAACTTTGAGTTACAGCGCAGTTATGGAAAGGGCTAGAAAAAAACGACTGACAGCACTGAATTCTACGTTAAAAAGTGCCCCAACAATGCTAAAGTGATTTTGTTCTAGCTTCGAAAATAAAGACGTTACAGCAAATTGAAGGAATCGGCCATTTTTCAGTTTTTCTTTCTAGGGAAAAAAACAAAAGATGGCAGCTTATTTCTGGCAACGGTAATGGAATAAGAATGAAAAAAGAGGTCACGAGTACCTAAGCCGTCTCCATTTATCTGCGCTAATAACAAAGTTACCCATTTAATCCCGTCGAAATTGGACCACACTGTACATAAATTTACTCTAAAAAAGTTTATGAAGTGTAACTCAAAATTTCACTTTTATATTCATACATAACTGCCTACATCTCGATTTACACGCGTTCGTGTAGCGTTTGTTTTCACGAAACGTCTAATAAATAAGAGAGCATCATTAAAATCAAATGGACCAATAAACAAGGAATCATAAATATATGAATTTGACTAAAGAGAATTCTCAGCAGTTTGATAAAAGCACCTTCTTATTGGATACAATGACCACGTTGATTCAGTGGTTTTTCTTTCTTTTCTAATGAATTTAAGGTGTATTGGCCCTTGTATGGTGAACAAACATCACGCGAGCTCCCCGTCGTCAAATTCTATCCATCCCGAAAGCCATTGTTAACGCAGAACAAACTGCTAATAGTCACCTATAATTATTACATTATAAACAGAGGCGAGTATTACTTACGTTCTATAAACCGACTTACGCGAAAATGTCACACAGAAAACCGTGAACAAATTCCTGACACTTTCTATGACATTATGAGATGCTTAGAAATCTTTCCAACACGTACCTACACGTTATCAATAAAATCAATAAAACACAACCAACACGTTGTATATACGTTCCAAAATTCACGTCAAAAAGCTGTCACTCTAGGTATAGTAGACCATTAAATGACGTCGACACGACGTTTTATCACGTCATTTGGTTGCCTGGGTTTAAAGAAATTATTTATTGCTTGTTTCTATTTTTTTTTTGATTTCAGAAATATCAAGTCCGTTTAGGAACCACTGATTCGGGAAAACCGTACGAAATAAAAACAGTGACACTATTATCACTAAAATGTTGCTTAGAAGACCTAGAATATTTCTGGATTGCATCGAATGTAGACGAATTTGGGGCTCTTGATGATATAATCGTATTTAGAAAAGAGAAGAATAAACAAGGACTGACATACTTAACCCAA
>VTPC01080968.1:0-10976 GCA_011009095.1 Ignelater luminosus | reverse complement strand
ATGACTTAAATGCAGACTTACGGCATTCTGTCCATGGCTAGCCGATATAGATTTTATGCATCATCCGTTATCGAGAAACTTCAAACTGACACGTTACAAAGTAAACAAGAACTGTAAGGGTCACAGTCGCATTCTTTGTTCTACAATAATTTGTTATTTTGCAATTTTGTATATATGCTAAACCACATTCGATAGCAACGACCATAAGAAAGCAGATTTCAAATAGATAATCAAGTAACAAATTTTTGCATGTAGCCAATCAAATATAGTTAGTTACTTCTTAAAAACAAATTGGAACAATTGACAGCGCTGAGCTTTGTCGTCTCTTAGAATTAAATTCGTCAAGAATATCATGGTCTATTAAATTAATTCATACACTCCCAGGAACTTACGCTAGAATTTCTAGAACACAGAAGTAAAGATTGTTTTGCTCGTCTAAACCATATCATATACAAAATAGCATTGTTTTGGGATTTTCCTGTTCATCCGTAAAGCCATTCCGCTAATTTTATTTCAATTTTGTAAGTAACTGAACGCATCTACTTTTGTACATAACTACTACATACAAGTTATAGGTTATGGTCTATGGGTTATAATGTGACTGGTAGCATCATTGAACTCTTAATTCTAGAAGTGCCTTCTGCATAAGCTACCCATTGAATGTTCATGTACAATATAACCTAGAAATATCAGCAGTTTCTGTTTATATTTCTTACAAGGACATGGGCGGGTACAATATGAGGAAAAACATGTTTGAAGAAATTAATGAATCAAGCTAAGTTATCTAAGCAAAATGCACATTTACTCTACATAATTTGTGTCATTGATACATCTATTATTTAATTCTTGATTACAGGTACTCATTGTATGTTACGTGTAAAAATGGGTGTAGTGACCCTGTGAAATGACGTAGCATAAAATAATAACGGTGCCGGAGTCATAGGGAGGCCTAAATGGCAGAAAGCGATAACGGTAGAGGTGTGATTTGAGAGGGCGCCAGTCTCAGTTAACTTTGACCGATATAAGTGAACAGCTGATCCTAAGACTAGCCAACTATTTCAGTCGGAGATATGCTTAGTAGGGTCTCCTGCTACAGCTGTATATTATTACAAAACTTACAGTGTGCATGGTCGGAGTCCCACAGCAGCTTTCTCCTATAAACCTTATGCTTCTTGAAATAAATCTTACCACGCGTGTTGCCACAAACAAACAACAATTAAATGTGAAACAAGGCATAGTAGTAGTAGTAATTAACACAAATTTATACCAGAGGCAACGATAAATAAAGAGAACAGGAAAACATAAGTTCAGGTTACAGTGAAAAATTGTACATAATACACAAATATAAAGAGATATTTGGTAAATTACTGTGAGTAAAGTATGTGCGTTATAAATTCAAGTAGGTCAATAAACTACTGATTTATATTCCCAGTGTTGTAGTAATAACAATAACAGAAATACTAAATGTAAAACCTTTAAACTAAAGAATTTAGATAATAAACTGTAACTCTTAATAAAATTTAATGTTTATGTATAAAACCAACTATTGTAATAAAATTACAAAGGTAACGTAACAAGAACAATTGCAACAAGCTTTAACTTTTGCTAATATAAACAACTTTAAATTAATGAATATCAGCAGCTTGAGAAACGAACAGCTGTTTGAAGAGAGGTCGGCAATCTGACTAAATAATTACGTTAAATATTATAACAACCTCTAATCCGGATACAATATAAGCTTTCTTAACAATATTTATTCATAACAAGCTTTGCATAAACCTACTCTAATTTACTACTTAAGCATTTATAACCGATGCAAACGTTAATAAACCCTTTTTAGGTTTGTGATAAAGAAAAGGTAATTCACTTTTCTAAAAGTGTTACTATCAACGCAACAAATAATCTCTTTAACAACATTTACATTTAGTTACTTAAAGATTAAATAATAATTACAGAATAAAGCGAACTTACAGCTAGCATTCGTAGTGCAGCTATATACAGTATAAATAAATCCAAACAAATGCGAATGGACGCAAAACACTAGTACGAACTTATCAAAGGCGCTTAAATGCACTTTCACTATTTACACCAGCGGCTGTACCAGGCCGCGGCGCACGCACACTGAATCGTCGTGGATTGCCAAAGCTAGTTCAACCAGCTGTCGGGGATTCCCAAAGGTATAGATATGTACAGACAGGCTTTCACGTCGGGATAATACGGTAGCACCTGATGGAGATTCTTTTATCCAACCTAGAGCAAGATGCCGGGGCACAACGATAACTTCCTGAGTTACAAGGAAAATATTATAAGTGAAGATTAGAAGGTTGCGGCGCATTTACACTCCGTGACAAAGTTAACGGGATAAGTTTAATTAACCTTGGTAGCTTAAATCATACTTGGATTTTGCAACTTCTATGCAACTTCAACGAGAAAGGTCTCCAGGTGAGAGACCGCGCGTGAATTAACACCGCGATATGTTGAAAGCTTGGGACAGACTCTCTTGAAATTTTCAAGCGAGAAGACGCGTTGGCTTGACGCCATATTAAAACGTTTATTCCCCTCGATGAACTGATTTACGAGAGTGATGGCAGAATTGCGTTCATTGGGGAACACTGAGGCTGGAGAAATCAACTCATTCCATTTCGTTTAACCTCAGATAGCCTCGGTAAAATAATTTACATATAGTGTCAAGAAGCTTGATTTATATGTCTGCTATATTCACACTGATCACAAAATTCTCAGAATAGAGAAATAGAAAATACGAAATTGAGATACATTTAATTTTTATTCCTCAAATTTACTAATGTTGAATAGCTTTTATCGAGAAAGGAAGAATTTAATATCTGAAGAAACCTACAGAATGCGAAATACAATTTGTACTTTATAATTTCAAAACGGAATGGAATTTTATATGCACTATTTACAATAAATATTAAACGGAATTTAGCATAGCGTTAAACGAAATGATAATTCCTAAATGATCTTAACAATTACTACGCTCCATACTCTCCGCCTATGTGTCTTGATAACTTTGCTTGATACACGCGCAATGTGCACGACACTCGAACCAATCAGATGCTGTATCCGATGTAAATATTACTCTTATATTTTTAGGTTATTTCGGACACAAACAAATCTCACTACGAGGCATTTCTAGAGTAAATAATTCAATAGGTAGCATAAAAATGCACGTTACGAGCTGCACAATCCAAATAACCAGACCAAACTATCATCAGATAAGATTGAACTACAAATGTAAAGACAAATATAAGAACAAACACTAAAATTTTAATAGATATGTAGAAGACGTACGCTAGATTAAAAGATGCTTGATTTATACAGAAGCGTATTAATCATAATTACTTGAAATTAGTTAAATAAGGGCTATTGATGCAATACCAATTTAACAATTGAAATGTTAAATACTATTACTTAAATACAATGCTATTGGGATTGTTTATCCTGATTTTAAACTACTTTCCACGGATGTAATATCAATATTTGCATCCAGTTTTCAATGTGAAGTCAGCGGCATACGGTGTGTTACAAGATTTCTATGTTATTGTTCTGTCAAATGTGTTTATTTTATAGGGTTCATTGTCGTGCATTGTTTGTTAATTCAATTGTGTCATTATTGTCATTGTTTTTAATAATTGCATATGCACACCCTAATGCACACCACTGTTGTAGTTCTAACCCTCATGTAGTAAGAACGTTATTTTTCAAGGTTGTAGTGCAAACACGAAAACGTCACGGACAAACATTTTCGATAGCACTGTATAAGATTTCTAACAATTCAACACAATAATGTTGGGCATGGTAAAAAAAAGCCTTACGCTATAAACTTTCAGTTGCTCAACCTAGTATGTAATAACACATAACTTGAAATAGTAATAATAAATTAATTACGAGAGTAACTGTAAAAATTTTTAGAAAATCAGTTGAAAAGTTGCAATAAATGGTTTTATTGTTTCTCAAAATATTCTCCTTTAAAACCTATGCATTCTTGCATACGCTCAAACCAATTAGTAAATCAGAGTTTCCATTCAGAAAGAGGTATTGCTACAACATGCTCTTTATATGCTTCAACAGCTCTTCAGGAATAAAAACACGCTGACCACGCATTCAGTTTTTGACTTGAGGAAATAAGAAAAAGTCATTTGGTAATAATCAGGGCTATATGGAGTTTGTAAGAGCTTGCTTTGTTCTGATATAGAATGATTTTCCTTTTCACGTTATTTTTTCTGAGTTCAGCGATGACTTGCGGCAAACAAATTGCAGCATACCATTCCGCATTTACAGTCCTTCGATCCTCTACCGCAACGGTAGCAACATGACCAGTAAAGTCGAAGAAGCAAGCAATCACTTGTCTTGAAACACTTCGAGAACAAACAACTTTTGTTGGTTTTGGTTCGTCTTGGAACACCCATATAGTTGATCAACGTTTGGTATCAGGTTCGTATGAATAGATACAAGTTTTATTACTTGTAACAATGTCGTAAACCAGCTTTGACAATCCTCGATTGAAGTTTTTCAGCATTTCTGTACACCAATCCACACGACACCCTTTATGAGCATTACTCAAGCTGTGGGGAATACATTGAGCGCAAAGCTTCCTAACATTTAAATGTTCATACAATGTTGTATGTACTTGTTTCGTGTCGATTCCAAGGGATGACTTGATCTCACGGTCCATCTCTGTCATCTCTCGTACAGTATCAATGTTTCTTGAAACAACAGATGTTGATGGACATCCCCCACGAAACTCATTCCTTAGAAGGCTTGTTCCAACATAAATCTCAAACTACCCCGGACTGTCATGAGTTTGTGCAGAGGAAATTTTTTCGGGCAAGATTTCCTCTGCGCATACTCATGACAGTCAAGGATAGTTTACAACTAGTTTGAGAGTTATGTTGGAACAAATCTATAGTAGCACGGCCGCAACTAAATTCTGAAAACCAAGTATAAACTGTTGCATTGGAAGGTGCTTCATCCCCAAAGGCTCCTCGATAGCGTTCAATGGATTGTTTCAGAGTTGGGTCACATTTAAAATCACAAAAAATCATGACCAGAAAATGTTCACATAATAATTCAATTTTTCTCACAAGTAGACTTTTTTAAATAACTGTGTGAACAGAGTTGTTTAACTTGCATTTGATCTGATAATGCTAGTAAGCATAGAAAAAGTCAGATTTTACAAAAACATCACCAACTCCCTAGTAACGCTACAACTACTTGATTCTAAAATTCTTTGCAGCTACCCTCGTATAAATTAAGCAAAACAGAAAAACCTTAATATTAATAATAATAATAATAATACAGTAAATAACTAAACTTCTTTTGATGTCAGTCTGATATAGATCATTTAATATAAAGAATGTAGTTAAGTGTCAAATCTATTAATAAAAAAGCAAAAGGGACAAGAGAAAGATGTAGGAACAATCCACGAGTAAGGAGCGGATAGCATTTTCTTTTGTTTATTAGGACTGTTTAGGCAATTCTCAAGTAATAATAATAATAATAGCTACTAACAATAATAGTAATAGCAATAATATTAGAACATGAAAAATGTTTCATTTTGTAAGATATTTTGATTTAAAATAAAAAATGTAACATTGTTTAGGCTACTTTGTTAGTCTTAAGAAGTGCGAGCGTCAGGGGGGTATAGTGCAAAGAACAGTCAGTCGAGGTCAGGACTCAAGCGAGAGATGATTAATAAAAAAGTGTACCAATTAATTCGGTTTGGTTTTTAAAGAAATCGTGGATTTCAGTAACAAGTAATAGTATTGTTACACGTGTTATTGTGGGTGCTGGTTACGGAAAGAAAGAAGAGATCTCATTATTGGGATATTCAATAGATGAATGGTTGAATCGTTAAACGAAAAAAAGGTTTGCAGTACTTATTGGTAGAACAAAGGGAATCGCGTCGTTGCATCATACCGGCAAGGGCAAGATCGAGGACGGGCGACGTCAGGGCCGAGAAGCATGAAGAAATATATGGTTAATACGTAATAACGCGACGTAGGATTAAGCAATAGCCCTAATGTTAAGATTTTTTTAATTTGATGTTTCTTTGTTTTTTTGAGTTTGTTATTAGTAATAAGTTGATTTGATTTTTTTATTAAATTTCTTATTTTTTGGATGGTTATTGTTCTTTTAATAAAAATGTTTTAACATCCTGATTTGGCCCAGCTGTCACAACCCTACTTGATTTCATCATTCTACCTAAAAGAGCTACCACAATTTGCAAGGTATACAAATTACAAAGGTGGGGGATTGATTTTTCAGAAAATGTACGGAAGGAATAGAAGGGCACACTTCACGATATGAAAGCACAACATTAATAACAATACCGTTTCGCGGACTACAAATTGGAAACTTACTTCTTCATCTACAAATAACAATGGTAGAGCTAATACAACAAAACAATAATACAGCAGAATTACATAAATATTCATATTCACATTATTTGCAAATATTGTTAGAAATGTAACAAAAGCGGTGAACCAGAATAGTAATATACATAAGCCTATTTTATTTTCTATGTGAAAGCATGAAAATGTACAATGCTGATAAAACTAATGAAAACATTTTTGTACGTAAGTAAAAACGCTAGCAATTTTTTATTTGCATGACTTTCCTCATTCATAAAATGTAAACACTGTTTGCGCTTATTAAATTGTGTTGTTTATCTTGTTCTTTTTATTCTTTATTTCGACCTTTGCAATATTAAAAGTTCAAAAAGAAAGTTTTACTTCGCTATTATTAAATACTTGAGAGGTTTGTAATAACATTCTAAGAAAGTTCCAGCAACAGATCACGGCAAATGATAAATTTCAAATCCAATAAAGAAATTGGATTTTCACATGAGAGTGGATAATCGTTTTTGCAGACTAGTAACTTGGCGTAGTCTTAAAGCTTTATACAGGGAGAAATAAAAATCAGTTTATTCAACTTAAAAATAGACTAGAAAAATCCAAAGAAGCAACTTAGAAGCAGAATAAGAAAATGTTGATGAAATTGCCAAACAATAATATGAAGTAGATGAATGGGAAAGGAAGTAGAAACGGAACAAATAATCTAAACAAGAAAATTATAAAAACGAATAACGACCAACAAGAATTACAAAGTTGCAAATTCAAAAAATCGGTCCATTTAAAAAATTCAATTTTTGAGTTACAACGCAGTTATGGAAAGGATTAGAAAAAAATACCTAATGGCATTGAATTCTACGTTAAAAAGTGCCTCAACAACGCTTAAATGATTTGGTTCTAGCTTCGAAAATAGAGGAGTTACAGCAAATTGAAGAAATCGGCCATTTTTCACTTTTTCTTTCTGAGGAAAAAACAAAAGACGACAGCTTATTTCTGGCAACGGTAATGGGACAAACATGAAAAAAGAGGCCACGAGTACCTAAATCGTTTTCATTTATTTGCGCTAATAAGAAAGTTACCCATTTAATCCCGTCCAAATTGGATCACACTGTACAAGACACAATTAGTTCAATATGCAAATAAAGCAGAGAAAAGAATTCAAAATGCAGAAAATTCATCTAAAACACAGCCATTTTGTAGATGGTTTGTGAATTACTGCAGAAAAAACCGGAAAAAATTATCTACACCCGGCAAGGACCTTAAGGTGTGTCTGCAAAAATTCCAAAAGCCTTTTAATACCAATATAATGTCTAAACACTATGTAGATGTAACAAGCCATAGTTATAACTTATAAGGAAACACGTGGTTGTCATGGGGTGATAGATTATGTTGATCCTTCTTATCTATCCTCCACGTGCCAAATTTTTTAGTTTCCTTACAGTTGCTTGACGATTTATCCGGATTGTAAAATTCTACCAGCAAAGGTGCCATGTGTTCGTTGCGAACATGTGATAAGACCTTGCATCTATACTACAGCCATTTGTAGATGGTTTGTGGATTATTGCAGCAAAAATCAAGAAAATTATCTTTGTCCGACAAGGACCTTAAACATGTGGTAAAGGTTCTAAAGGTCTTATAATACTAAAACAATGTCTAAACACTACGTAAATGCAGCAACAATATTGTTGTCAAGAGGCGTTGTGGTAAATTACAGCAAAGTCAAAAAAAATTCACTGATTATGAAACATAAGCTTACCGATTTATTTACAGGAGAATACACGATTGTTTTATTATCATTAATATTATTATTAAGTGAGAAGTAATGATAGTCCACAGAATGATAATAGCCATAAAATCAGTTGTAAGAAACAATTTTGCAACAAACAACACACGGAACATCAATGTATCGCAGATGTTACAAACTTAAATAATAATAATTGATTTATTATTAATTCATTATGTATAAACTGCTTGAACGTCTTTCAAGTAAAAATTCCCTTTTAAATGAAAATGCTTGACGTCATTTCGTAATTTCAAATCAATTTCAACAGGAACCTCGTTGGAAATGGACAAACCTACAACTTAATTGTGTGAGAATTTCTCGTTCCCTTTCCTCATTCAATAATACCTTAAAGCAGTAAACTATTAAGTATTAAAATATTCGAAACGGAAAGGAAAATTTACATGAATTCAGGATTAGGTAAATTGACGGTACTTCATTCGGGTTTGAAAATAGAAAATTCTCTTTAAAAGCGAAAATGTGTTTTCATAATAGTGTTAAATTGAAAAGTGTTTTAATCAGCTTACCACCGCTTAGCAAAATTAGAAGAGAAAGAGGTACGTTTTTTATATCAAAGTATCTTCTCTTCCTTTCGTAATTTGTTACAGAATTTCTTGAAATGTATACTTGAATATTTGTATTAAATTAAGCTGTAATTTTTTACCCAACTAAATGTTAAAGGCTGCTGGAGCTGCTTTTTTTATTAAAAAATTTTTTTTTCTATCTACTGCGAAGTTCAATGATTTGTGTAGGTTACGAATTTAGCAATTCTAATTTTTTATTTGGGAACGCCGCATTCAAACCCTTTTTAAAATCCAGAAATTTTCGTGTGTGATAAGGTGAAAAATGAACATAAAATGAATTCTAAGTGACAAGCAACGAAAGATAATTGACACTGTGACAGAATCTGGCAGGCTGATGTTAAATTAAAATGGAAATGATTTCATTTCAAATCTTAAAAAAAAGTTACTTTTTAATAGTTACCTAAGTACAGACATGAATGAACAAAGTATTAATGGAGTATGTAGTTAGATTGAAATTATAGGCTAGACACCTTCAAAAACTTCCCTAAAATGCGTTGTTGCCCAGATATAGGCCATCAAAGTTCTATCCCCGAAAATCTTCAACGCGTGTGAAGATAACTAAACAAATTAATAAGAAAAGCAATGTTTTATGAAAACAACTACACATAGAAGATTTTAAAAATTTTATTTTTTTGTTTTGTAACAACAACCACATGATATTTCTAATAGTTCTTAAAATATAAAAAGCAAACTTAGGTTTTGACAAATGAGCGTTTCAAGAAATTCAAATCTTTGTAACCATTTTGTGCTGATTATCAGTACAATGATTTGTGGAAAAAAATTTTTTCTGAACGAAAGAGAGACAATGATCTGAATGCAAAGAATTTCGGAATACTTTTAAGTCGGTCATTCAAAGACTATTATAGAAATTTGCATAATGAGAGCATGCGAGATCAATGCCTGTATTCTGATAGAACTGCTAACGTTGAGAAAAAATCAAGCAATCTTACATAATATTTACAAGAAAGACCATTGTCTTACTTCTCAACAAATTCTGGACAAATTTGAAATGTTATCTAAAAGTTGATCAGTGGATTCTCATTTGAGGTGTTAATTGGGCTATTGCCACACTCTGCTAAGGTGTTTTGTCGCGACGCGACGTCTCGAAAACTGACTCTGCTTCTGCCCTCAGGCCTTTCTAGAAATTCAAAATAATAAGCCAAACCGGCCTTCTCAGGGCGAACGCCTGAGCACGGATGCAGAGTTAGCTTCCTAAACGTCGCGACAACATTTCGCAACGGAGTGTGGCAATAGCCCAATTAACACCTTAAACGGATTTGGAACAGACCATAGTAAAACACTTCTGCTTAGTACAGGGGTTTTAGGAATGCTGACCTTTGGGGAAGACAACCAAACAAATACCTTTTATTTCGAAAAAAACAGGCTCGAGTAGAATTTGCAAAAAGTCATTGTCATAATGAAAGAACTAAAGCGACGAATCTAAACTACTTTTATAGAAACTGACGGTATTTGGTGTATTTGTAGTCTTAGAGCCGCTTTTACAATTGATGGATAAATGGTGGAATACCTATTCGAGGTATAGACTTACACCTGTACTTATACCTTGGATAAGCAATATTGAATTTTACAAGTAACTTTCTATGTTTAGATAACTTGTAATGTTATTTTCAAATTCGCACTAAATCCGCCCCCGTCTTTCAATTTCGTTCAGGTATTTGTTTTCCTGACGCGTAATATTTAAATTATTCCATTCTATAAACGAATGTTTGTTACAATGTTATTTTAAATAATTGATAACTTTGTGGTCTCGACTTCTGGGCTCCGGTAGACGTGCCTTTTGCCATTTTCCAATATAAAATTCCTGGAATCTTAGTCGCAGAAATTGGAGTTACGCAGTCTCGATTGAGCCAGGTTTAAGCTGGTAAATCTACGATGGGAATTTTCCATTGTCTTATAAAAATAGTCACACTCCACACCCTACTCCAGTAAGTACACATTGCGCAACAGGAAACACAGAGGTTAGGAGTACGATAAGAGCTGCGTACTCGAACCAACGTGTGGTAATTTTCGACGTTTACCTCTACATCCCCTAATTGGATTCAAACCAAATTAAGTGAAGCGACCCTCTTAGAAAAAAAAGAGATCGGACTGGAGAAATCGCAATTTCTTCGTGTCAGAGATGCGCAATAGTCGCGGAAGAAAGTGGTTTGTTTGCCAACAGCAAGGCTTATAAATTTCGTTATCGTGGGGAATGTATAACCCAAATATAATTACGCT
>VTPC01080966.1:0-10286 GCA_011009095.1 Ignelater luminosus | reverse complement strand
TATCTATCCAAGAAACACAATAAATCATTCTGGTGGAAATACTTTGCTATCTCACATGGCAAAGGAGTCGTTGATGGAATTGGCGGCAATTTGAAACGATTAGTCAAACAAAAGGCGAGGTCTTAAGGTGGAGCTGTGATTGTCCGATCTGCACAAGATTTTGCAAATTTGACCGCCACTTTGGTTCCTAGTATAAAAGTCATTTACATTTCAGAAGCTAAAATAAATTCAGAGATCGCAGCTAAAAAACTATGGACACACACTGACACGATAAGCGACATATCACGTTTTCATCTTTTGAAATGTAATTCGAATGAAATACAAGAAAAAAGACATTCTATAGAGACTGAAAAAACAGTTTTTCATCTGAAACGCAGTTCATGTAGTTTTTGATTTTGTACTAGTCGAGCACGTGACATACTTGTCGGATACGTGACGCGTCATCATTTCCTTATTTTTCTAATTAATTGTATACGTAGCAGATTTCTGTTTTCTTTGGGTAATACTAAAAGAACTGTTTTCTTATAATAAAATTACTATTACTTCTTAAATGTTGTAGTTCTGCTAAAAATTTAGAACTAAGGTTTTTACTCAGAAACATGGTAGTTTCTCTGTCGTACACGTAACGCGATAATGAAATCCTTATAATTTTTAAACATTTGATATATATATAATATTTATTTTATGAGGATATGTGCCATCTATCCTTTTATTTAGAGATATTATTTTTAAGTGATTTAAAATAAGCAATACCTGACTGTAGCGCTTTGAATGTAGAAAAATGACTTCAAATGTCGGATACGTGACAATGGAATGCCCCAAATGAAGAATTTGGTTGTTTGGTTACAGATATTGACTTCTAATCAAGAGATCCAGGTTCAACTCCTGCTTCTGGCTACAAACTTTTTTCAATTTTTTTAAATTTTTATTTAACATCTTCATTTTGTAATAATTAACTAGAATAATTCTACTTATAAAAAAACTTAATATAAAATTTAAAGAAAAAACTAAAAATGTCACAAGGTGTTCGACAGTGAGGATCGAACGCAGGACCTTTAGATTAGAAGTCAGACGCTGCATCAACATGACCACATCACTGCATTTTTAAAATTTACCAATTATGGTAATATTTAAAGTACTATAAATTTCTAGTTCTTCTAATAAAAACCACATCACAACTATTAAAAAACTAGAATTTCGTGCTACCGTCACAGAAAGAATGAACATCTATACATAAATTTATTAAAACTCGCCGTATATATGACATTGAAAGAGAGAATTTGAATCTCACAAAATAACAATAAGAATATTCCAAAAACTGCGTTTCTTCATAAACCTTCAACATCCTGTATCTCAAAAACAAGGCCACGGAAGATCTTTCTTTAAAGAAACTTTCTTTGTTTAAAATGAACTGTAGAACCACCCTGTGATATTTTGTAGCTGTACTAACACTCCGTATAAAATAAACTGTATTGTCATTTCTGCAACAACTTGTAAGTTCTTGAAATGAAAAGATTAAATTGAATTCTAATACTTACTGAACTACATAGGTGTTTTTCTATTCGTTGATAAAGTGAGCTGCCACAGACTGGTTTTTGTTCAATAGTCGTGTAATTATTCTTGCTTTTACGCTTATGTTTAGTTAAATCGTTTACATTTTTATCTGCCCCAATTTTCTTAAAACCTACTTATTATTATTTTATTTTTCGTGCATTTAACCAAGTTCTGTTTTACCGGCCTAACAGGCTAATCTATATCTTAACTTATTTTTGTTTATATTAAAGGAAGCAGAATTTAAAAGCGATTGTTTCGTTCATCTCCTATTTAAAATTAACAGCCTACTGAAGACAACACTTTTATGTATACAAACGGAAATTCTGCTGCTTAATAGTTTGATGCTAAAAACTTGTCAATCAAAAACTTTTTTCGGCATAGTAGTCTCATCTTTAGACTAGTTTTATGATTTAGTGTCACCGAAGATAAATATTTTAACAATTTAGCTCAGTCATCGAAGATTATGATAAATCTATACCGTACTTTTATATCGACGCTACCATCTTCTCCAACAAGAGATGGATCATATTTAATTTCTCAAATTCTTTTTGGTTTTGAGTGAATTATTATTAGACTCTTTGATAGGACACGCTAGTGTCTCATGTGGTTCAACAACAACAGGTTGACATTGAGCACTACTTTATTTATTTGGATGCGGATTATTAACGCAGTACTTGATTCCACTTAGGGTAAAAAGACTTTTTAAATTTGAAAATCGTTTCCCCAAGAACAGACATTGTCTTATAGAAATTACAGAAATTTTACAAAAATCAATGAACTACGGCAAGGATCTTAATTCTCTGTAACAGTCGGTTATCCGAACAATCCTTATGATCGGAAATTGGCAGCAAAATCAAGGATTCATCGCCATGATTATATTGAGATCACAAGAGACGAAAATGGCTGACCCTCAACATGGTGAAGAAAACCTTATCTGCTTCTTAAGAAAGCTAATGAGGTGTTAGACCGCCCGTCCATTGGAAAAGCACAAAACCATTGAGCGCCGAGTCGTAGAGGCCCGTTGACGAAGATATCTAAATTGCAATATCTTAATCCTGACAACTGGCTCTTTATTTTTCATTCTTCTCTATCTACTGTTCCATGACAAACTGACTGTCTCTCATTAATCACTTTCCCTTTTTCAACATACCATCTATTGACTTATATTTTGAAAACGCAGTTAGTCAGTAGCTCTTGCTCTTGCCGTGCCCAGTACATTGCTTCTTGCTGTCTGTCCACTACTGTTTCTGCAGTCTACATTTGATTAGTTAAAATTCTGTTTGTTTTACTACTTCGTTTGCCTACAAATGTTCTTTATATCTCCTCGTCTTGCAGTTTAATCTGTTTCATCAATGACTTCGGCACACTTAGGAAACTGGGACGTAAGTATTCATTTTTACTAGGTTAAAATAGATACCCAAAAACTTTTACTGCTTTAAAATGTAATACATGACTCTTATCTTGATTTTGAACTATGATTCTTGATTTCAAAATGTACAATCTATTTATGTAGATAGTTACTCTTGGTCTCTGCAGAAAAATGACTAAATAAAAGATTTCAATATCTTATTGGCTACTATAGGGTGTGTGAAAAGTAATGGAGCAACATTTAAAGACGGATTACTGGGATCAAAATAGGTCGACTAAGCCCAACTTGCATTAAGCAAAATTGTTGTTTTAAGTTATAGGCCTTCAAAGTTGAGGTTTTTATTTTTCATTGTAATTCAAAAAATAATGAAGCAATTTTGTTCAAATTTGGTATTCTTAGGTTTCAATTACTGACAAACAGGGGTATGGTGTTACTGTTTATGATAATTATGGAAGGCGTAAGCTGTGCTACTTCGGCATGCTAGTTGGACTCAATTGAAATATCTTGATCTTAAGATTCTATCCTTAAACGTTGTCTTATTACTTTTCAGACATCTTATATAGTTATGCCGCTCGTGACTAAGAACTTTGAAAACCGCAGTTACATACTTGAGTAATAATGAATTACATCTAATATGCTCTAAACATAGCCTGCAGGTAAGCGTGGTACAATTATGAACAATGGTATAGTTTTATTTTGAGTACTTACCATACAAAATATTCATCTGCCAAGATATCATACTGTTTTGCAAAAAATTGAATAGCTCTAAATTAGGCGATTGATAGCTAAGCTTTTGCCTCCTTCTCTTTCTTCTTCTTCTTCCTTATATTTAAATAATTTAAATAATTTTCTGCAACAGTAGATCTAAATAATGTATTAATTCATAAAAGTTAGCTCTTGCTTTGTGTTATGATCTGACGGAACAGATAATACATTAAACGAGCATGTAATATTATTAATTTAATAGAGAATTATGAAAGGTTATGTTATAATTAATATAAATTTTAATTTTATCTTACTCTTATAAATAACGAAACCAAACAGAAAAGTCCTCTTATGAATTTCCCTGATTATAAAAGTGAAATGTCCGTTAGAGCTCTAATAAAAAATACCAAAAATTTTAAGCATTGCAATGCAAAAGTAGGCGTTAACTGCTTTTTCTTGTTTAAGCTTTAAACGCTATTTATTACGCAAAACCGCCATATTTCATAACGAAAATTGCCATTGCGTTAACTCTCTGCTTTGATATTTTATTTTTTACATTTTATGTGTAATTTCTCGTACAATGGCATTTTGACGATCTTAAAAGGTGACTTTTTTAAAGTCTTTTGTTATCATAAAATTATTCATAGCAGACACTTAGAACTTTTCAGAAATGTTTCTAAATGTATATTTTATATCAGTCTGCGAATATTCCCAATAGGAAATATTTCCACTCCTACCTGCAGGTATAAACCACTTTTACAGATGTCTGAAAATGTAGATATTTACATTTTTATTTCTTCGAATATCTGATCGTTTTAGAAAAAAACTATTCTTTCAGATAAAAACTTTAGAAATAAATGGATAAGCTGAGAACAAAAAGGAAAATTGTCTTTATGCAATACACAGAATAACCTGAAACTTAGAGTACATCGATAAAATATATTACACGTCGCGCGGCGAAGTAAACTACCCATTATTTGATATTCTACATCCCCTATTAAGGGCATAATAACATTTTCAATAACGAACCATCTTGAGGTTAAACCTTGTTGGTAACAGAGTAACAAGTTGAGGTTAGTTAGTTGGTAATATCGTTGACAATACTGTGTCCCTGGTGGCTCCATGATGCATTGCAACCACGTCCGGAAAACTCAACTATAATTTAGTTGTTTAACAAAAGACCTTCCACTATTATCATTTCTAAAACAAACGAGGCCATATTTCTAGACTTTAAAAGCGATTTATTCCAGAACTATTCTTTAATTTTTAAACGCTTTTGAAAAGGTTTTATATGAATAGAAATTTAAATTATTTTATGAATTAAGTTATAAAATAAATTTAGCTTTCAGAATCATTGTGATGGCGTGGGCATTCTTTATGGAAAATAAGAGAACTAAAGGCTATAATTAATTACCAAATGTGGACAAAGCGGGATTATATTGGATTTTGCGATTAACTGCATTTTGCGGATATATGAGGTAAACGTTTTTAATGCACACTTTAAAATTAAATAGAATTAAGAACTAACAGTGGAGTGTGCTGATTTACTATTTAACAATAAATGACTGCTGTTTTTCGGCTTTTTCTTTTTTGAAATACGTAGTTTTGTTTGGTACGATATTAAAACTATTAGATCGCATCCTTAAGTAACGGTTGCCATTTAAAAACAATATTCCCTAAATATCTCAAAACGTTAGAAAAGACCCTCCTCCACTGTTAGCAACATTTCCTATCTGTGTGATTAATTCTTAGTGGGCATGTAGTACTGTCTATCTTGGACATACTCGTGGTGACTTCCTGAGTCTGTTTTCGTTTAGTATTTATCCTTCAAGCGTTGGCGGAATGTTACCTATCGTCTCCAACTTTAATTGTGTTTATTGGAAACATACACAAAATGAAATGTTTATTTATCTCGATACAATAATTAAGTAGAATTCTCTTTACGGGTTTAGCCAAACACATTTAACACATTTATATTTCAGCTTGTCCAGAATACGTTTTCTGTTTAATGAGCTGCAAAAGCTATTTTGAAACCTATGCTTTGTGTCCATTGAATTTGAATGGTAAAAGTTTACACTTTGCCGTGTTAATTTCATGTTGGATCACATAAGTAAGCTTTTGACTTGTTTGTACGATATCTGTTAGGGGTGCATTATTAAATTCCATTTACTGTTACTTCGTAATTTCTTTAGTTTGACTAGTGAATCGATTACTTTGCGTTAGAGATTACTTTACTGAGCTTCGGTTTGACGCATCATACACTATCTCCTCAATTTGCTTTATTGTTTAATTGAGTACCGTTTTGTAAACATACGATCAGCTTCTTCTCTAGTGTTCTCAGCGATTCACCGTGTCACTACAGCTTTTCCGAGGTTAGGTCTGACATTATTCAATAACTGTTTACTTTTAAACCAAGTATTATCTTATTGTACAAGTGTAGTATACCTTTGGTTTAATAGACCAATTTTTGTTTTTATGCAAGTTAACAGGCATTTTTGTTTCTATGTTGAGCAAAGTTTTAGTATAATCAAAAACCTTCGTTTTGACCTTAACAACTTCATAAAGTACAACGCAGAAGAGAAAATTCTTTTTGCCAAAATCAGCACCAAGGCTATCTCCAAAAAGCTGTTTTGGTTTAACATTGTTGGCATTAAAGTGTTGCAGTTTTGGCAATCACGTAAGGACTAACATTAAGAATATGCTGATTTCAATTCAACATAGTCCAAAAGGTACCAGAAAATCAGCCAGTTTCTAACTACTTCATCTCCATTCTTTCTGATTATTACCAGAGAACATCATTCATCTCAGTTTGATTACTTTCATTCTTGCCTCTCTTTTTTTGCAGATTAGCAATTCAATCAACAACGCTTTCTTACACGTTTTTTTGCTTGTTTACACTTTGCAAGAATCGAATGGTCCAAAAAGTAAATCGGTCATTGATTATTTGTGAATAGATTTCCAAACCTTCTTTTGAAGATATAACAAAATATTAGAAGCAAAGTTGTATTGGTTTGTAACAGAGTCTTATTATCTAAAAACCTGCCTTTGTCTCCTTGCAATGACCACCAACATATTTCTCGATTTCTAAAAATTGTTACCAAATCTGGAAATGCCTTCTTAACATTAAAACAATCACCAAGGCAATTCCATCTAAAATTAAACTAACAGGCAGGGCCGGCGGAAGGCATATGGTGAGTATGGAGCACTCCATACTTGAGATTTTTTTGAGTATAGAGTTCCATAGCTGAAAATTTCGCATTTTAATTTTCAATTTTTGTCGATTAACATATATATTTTTTATTTCTTATTATTTTATTATTTAATGTATAAATACACAATAAAACAACTTTTTAATCGTTTAAATAGCTTTCCCGCGCGCGCACCTGTTTGGTTTACATGTCATTGGTCTAGCGTACAAAGGTACTAACGAGGAATAGGCTTCTACCAGGCCACCCAGAATTTAATGTTTTATATGCCATTCGTTAGTACTGCTGGAAAGTAGTGATCACCTAAAAAGTTTTAGGGTTCCACCTTACAGTGACCGAGATACGTCACCCAAAGTTGTATTTTTGGGAAAAAATTCGTAAAATTCAAAAATTCATATCTTAGACTTCAGACGTGTCTGGGAAATGAAAGACATAAGTTGAAACCCCCGATACCAGGCGATTATAATAAACTATACAGAAATGCACGTAACCAAGTTGTTCTTGTGTACTTAATTTTGGATATTCTGGGGGGATAGGGTAAATGAAGATTCATAACTAGTGCAAGAATAGAAAAATCAACTCGGAATAAATACCGTAGATGTGGCTTAAACCTGTAACTACACATGCCAAGTTTCAACCCATTTGCTCCAACCACGCCCGAAGGTTTAATTTTTATGTTCCTTTGACCCACCCGATTTGGCTAAAAATTCATAACTCCAACTGGCGTATCTCGACCACCGTAAGCTGGAATCCTAAAACCTATTAGGCAATAATACTCTCCAACAGCACTAACGAATGGCGTACGAAACATTAAATCTTGGGTGGCACAGGTAGAGAGCTATTCCTCGTAAGTGAAAAATAGCTAATTCGCATAATTCCAAAAAAAAAAATTTGAAACGTAATATCAATTAAAACAAGTGTGTTTTTGAATGGTTGATTTATTTTTGGTAAACTGTACACGAGTGTTTGATAATAAAAGTTAGAAAAATTGGAATAAAAGTCATAACTGCTTAAAAAAATTATATTTTTACAAAATCTTTTTCACTTAACTCATAAGTGTTACTAAAACGTATACAAGTTACCTTAATCTATTATATAAGAAAATGTTAAACAATAGATTTAAGTTTACATAAAAACTAAAAAAAGTTCTCAATCAAGAAACAAAAATGTCTAAAAAATATTTTCATTGCAGATTAGTCTGCCTTGTTGTGAACTGCTAATTGCGTTCAATCCGATGTTGATGGAAGGCTAGTAATGAAATCAGTGTTATCTTTGAGAATAATCTTTTTATTGAGTAAATAAATAAGGTTGTTCTTCTTTTTATCAGAAATCGGAATGCGACCAGGATATTTAGATGTAGGCTGAACAGAAGTTCAGTTTTTTTTGCGACCGAATGTTCTTCTGGCTTGTGTGATATCAATTTCCAAAAAAGTTTCTGATGATAGATCGTATTTATATTGAATTGTAAATGGCTTTACTTTCAGAAAACGCAACCACTTGATTTTTAGCCATTCAACCTTGTCTCTAACACAATTTAAAGTATAACGTCATCGACAAAATTCTGTAAACTAAAAACGTCTAAGTGCTTTAAGTGAGTAACTTGATAGGATCTAGGTTTTATCCTTGCAGCTGATATCAACAGACATCATTCCCGAGTGTTGTAGATTTTTTTATGTGCTTGAGCCCTATCATTTGTAGAATGCATTGAATCAGCTTATAGGTGTGAATGTCCTAATTCCATATATTTTAAATCGGTGGTTTGAAGATGGTCTATTGTATTGACGGCATAACTATGGCAACGTTTTTATTTTTGTTTTGACCACTGCATGTGTCTAAAATGGACAGTTTTGGGTAGGTTTAGTAAATATTAAAGGAGGCACGACCCAATCTCAGAACTACCTTTGCTATCATGAGTTTTGTCCCAGACGTGGCAATAACTATCTCAGGTAGATCTATCATAAATTGTAAAATTGTAAATATTTAGATGGCTCTTGTAATATATCTGAGAATCGCCAGCAAATGGTATTGGCAGAATAATTGAAGATCGAACGAATGGACTTGTATGCTCTTCATACCCTTCTCTTAAAGGATTTTTCTCCTTGTCCTCTTTGAATGCGTTACACACCGAACACTGATCCTTTTTTGGACAATAATAGATGAGAGCTAGTTCGAAATCGTGAAAAATACTTTGGCACACAAACTGTCAGATCGGTCTTACATTTTTAGAAGCGCAAAAGTCTTGATATAATCGGTGCATGGTGGAGATATTTAAACCTGCATCTAGATAGTTTTTAGTTCAATCACACCTGCAGTAATGTGACTCAATTCTTGGAAAGGAATGAATATGATCCTTAACTTGCTGCCTCTAAGTCAAACGTTGTATTTTGAAGTTTGCTGTCTTCCTTTTTATCACAGTTCACAAAAATTCCGTATGTCATTTCTTCAACACACTTTTCAATGACTTTATGAGATACAGCAAAAGTTGCGGAAATAAACTTGAGGCAGACTGCATATCTTTGCCTTCTATTGTCTGTTAAATAGTACATCCTTGAATCTTTTCGGTTTTTTGTTACAGGACTTTGTTTACTTCTAGACACAGCCACTATTTGTATTAAAGCACTTAATAGTGTTTTTTGTCTGGTATAGTCTGATATACTGTAATAATGTGCACGTACGAGGGTGGTCTGAAAAGTTTCCGACCTAACAAAGATACAAGACATTTTTTCTGAAATTTTTTTTTTATTTTTCAACATAGTCTCCTTGTAACTCTACACACTTCTCCCAGCGATGCTCCCATCTCTGTAACCCGTCCAAATAGTACTCGGCATTTTTCTCCGCAAAATAATTGTTCACGAAGGTGGTTGCCTCTTCATTTGATGAAAATCTTTGTCCTCCGAGCGCAATTTTTAGATGAGGGAACAAAAAGAAGTCGCTTGGGCTAGATCTAGTGAGTAAGGCGGATGGTCAAGCAGTTCAAACCGTAATTGGTGGATTTTCACCATGGCAACCGCTGATGTGTGAGACGGTGCGTTGTCTTGGTGAAACAGGATTTTCTTTTTCTGCAAATGTGGCCGTTTTTTCGCAAGATCTGCCTTCAGCTTGTCAAGTAATGATGCATAGTATGCTCTTTTTCCTTTTTGAAGATAATCGATTAAAATAACTCCATGACTATCCTAAGAAACAGTCGCCATCACTTTTCCAGCCGAAAAAACAGTTTTTGCTTTTTTTTTGGAGCCGGTTCCCTCTTTGCAGTCCACTGTTTGGACTGTATTTTTGTTTCGGGCGTATAATGGTGTATCTAAGTTTCATCTACAGTAATTAATCGGCGCCAAAATTCGGATTTATGTCGCCTAAACTGCGCCAAAAGAGCGTTGGAAATATTCATTCGAACACGTTTTTGGTCTGACGTGAGCAAACGCGGTACCCAACGCGCGGACAGCTTTCTCATGCCT
>VTPC01080963.1:0-13130 GCA_011009095.1 Ignelater luminosus | reverse complement strand
TTTTTCATGTAGTGTATTTCCTTTTTTAGACGTTTCTTGTTCCCAAATCTCGATCAAGAGGAAAGTAACGCTCTAAATCTTTTTCGGCGTTAAATATAAATCGTTCAGTGAGAAGTTTGAAGACGTTAAGAAGTTCCTTTTGCATAAAATATCATCTCCAGTCCACTGCCTAAATGCGCGCAATTTTCCTTTAAAAAAGTTTAAAAGGCAATTGAAATTAAAGTGAATGGTATGCGATAGACCTGCCGACAGATTTATGCAAACTGAAAAGAGTAAATTGGAAGGGTATTGCATATTTCCATAGATCATACTGCCTTGTTCCATTGCGATTGGAATAGGAAATTAATAAAAATATCGTTGTCTGGAATAATCCTAGGCCATCGTCTTCTCGTTATTGTAGGCCTATAAGTCTCCAGTATCGGAAAGAATATTCTGTAGCGCATAAAACAGTTTTCATGATGGTGCAATGCCTTAACTGAAACTAAATCTTCTCTTCGGTGCTTTCTGTGTGGTGCCACATCTAAAAATTTTAATGATTTGGAGCAAATGTTGGACAGAACTGTGAATGATTTGGCATTTCAGTATTGCACGCCTGGATAAGGACTTTCGAATTTTTCCTGCAACTGGCATATAAATTACCTGTTAAATCTTGGCGAGCCATCAAAGAAAATAAAAATATTGTTGGGAGAAATAAGAAAATTCTTCAGGAGCAATTTAAGAAACAAATGTCGCTTGTAGTCGACCAACCTAAACCAGGTTACGGTAATAGTAATGATGGTAATGTAGCTTGGAAGTTTTTTCAAAATTTTGAAGTGTCCGCAGCTATTTCTGGAGTTGACAAGGATCTAATAAGGCGATTGTATATGATTCTACAAACAATATCTAGCGGTTTTGACATGAATATAGAGAAATTCAACATTTATTGTTTAGATACAGCCAAATTATATCCCACTGTGCATAAGATTTTAATTCACGGTCCGAAGATTATTTCACATGCTTTGTTACCAACCGGGCAACTTAGCGAGTAAGCTCAGGAGGCCCGAAACAAAAATTTTAAAGCCTACAGAGAACATTTTAGCCGAAAGACTTTAAGACTTCTCAACATTACAGACATTTTTAATAGGCTCTTAATTTCTTCTGATCCATTGATCACTAGTCTACGAAAATTACCAACTTTAAGAAAGAAATCATTCGATGCCGATGTTTGTGCAATGTTAACAGTGGACTTGGATCAGCTAGCTGCGACGTCAATACAGGATCTTCAAATTACTGATTCTGATAATTCTGATTATTTTCATTATTATCTCTTATTTAAAATCAGGTACCACTAAAATTTTAAATTCTTTACTTTATTTACTGAAACGATAATTGAATGCTTCAACGTTTACCTAAAAATCACATTGCTTTAAAAATCTAAATAAAAAAAACGAAATTATTTTATATATTTATGCCTTTTCCTTTAGTTTATTATTTAAAATAAGATTCTAAGAGGAAAAAATGGCTTTTGGAGTTTTGAGCGTGATCGCCCTATTCAAAGCCCCAGTGTGCGTCGAGATGGATGACATCAGATATATTTTTCCCGTGGCTGCAGCATTTCATTAGTTTTACTGCACCAACACCTGATAAACCTATTCTTCTCACAATGGACAATCACCAGAACCACGTTTGTTTCGAAGTAATTAAATTGGCTAGAGCAAATAATATTATTTTACTGACTTTACCACCACACACTAACCATAAGCTGCAACCATTGGATAAATGTGTCTATATGGTCTATTGAAAAGGTGAAATTCTATGGGATTGCTTTAGTCTTGCGTTCACACTCCATAAGTGCACTGCCGCAGGACAAGAGCAAGGCCCAAATTGATAAGGAATTGGAAGATTCATTACTTGAAGTTTTATCTTCGTTGACTACTCTTTTCAGACCTACCACTCCATAGTTACAGTTTATTACTCTTGATGTTATCCAGCCATACCTTTTGGTCACGTCTGTGCCAGCTAAGAGAAATCAAAGAAAAAAGAAGACTACAGAAATATTAACTAACACGCCAGTGTATGAATGTCTTCAAGAAGAAAAACAGTGAAGAAAGTTCTAACAGTAGAACGGAAACTTGCAGCGAGTGCTGATAATGCTCGGAAGCCAAAATATGAGATAGTGACAAGAGTGATTAGGCTTATTATGATCAGAATCTGAAGATGGCGTCCAAATGCTTACAGACAACAAATTGATAAATGGTTATACCAAATTGACGTTAATTCCTTTGTGCTTGTAACTTTTCTAACTAAAAAAAACAATTAAATTTTATGTGGGACGTGTTACTGAAGTTACTCTGTCCATGAGAAGTATAGCAAGGCAAATTGACGATCACATTCAGTTGTTGAAAATTTATGTAAACTTGGAGAATATTATGGAACAAAATAGAAAGTTTGATCAAAACAAGAAATTATCAAAAGAAGATTCTTCGGGAAATAAGATCTTCAAGAACTGCAGAGGAAATCAAATCAAACTTACAATTGTCAGTAACTGTAAGATGAGAACAGCAGGTGTTACAGTCTGACAAAAACCTAATTTATACGAACTACCAAAAAAGTTCCCACTAACATCTCTGCATAAGAAGCTCATTTACGGTTTGCTCAAGAGCATATTCACTAAGACAGAGAATGGGAAAAATAATATTTAGCGACAAAAAGAAACTCAATTTGGACTCTTATTTTATTGATATGATCTTTGCCTTCAAAAAGAAGTTAAAATAAGTCGTAAATTTAAAATTTTCTTCTCATGGAAAATTAAACACTGCTTGGATAATGCAGTATGACTGCATTTTCCAGCAAGATAATGCAGTCGTCCATACTGCTCGAAATGTGAAAGATTGATTTGTACTGACTTTACCAGCAAGAAGTCCCGATCTAAACCCAACAGAAAATCTATGGTGACTTCTTGCTCTTCAAGTCTATAGAGGCGAGAAGCAAAAGTTATAATAGAGTAGAGGAACTAAAAAGAGTAATACGTGAAGCATGGGCAAGTATTTCCCTAGAACAACTGCAACATCTAATAAATTCCATGCCTAATAAACTTTTTGAAGTCATTGGTAATAATGAGAGAAGTATTCAGTACAAATGTTGCCAATACTTTTTGTTATTTTTATGAATTCAGTGATATGTAGTGACACTAATAGAACTTCGTTTAGAATTTTTTGAATTATTTCGTTTTATAGTGTTTTTGTAG
Source organism: Ignelater luminosus (assembly GCA_011009095.1). NCBI lineage: Eukaryota > Metazoa > Arthropoda > Insecta > Coleoptera > Elateridae > Ignelater > Ignelater luminosus. Next base: position 9,904 of record VTPC01080963.1, on the reverse strand, counting down.
TTTTTTAAAATAACTTTGAAATTATTTATGGTTTTCAGTTACTATATAACTTTTGTAAATATACCCAAAGCAGTAAAAATTGTATTATACGACATAGGTGGCACTCATCGAATTACAGGTTCTTTTAACAAAATCGTTAAGGTTGGTTTTGAGCAACTTTATAAATAAATCTCACTGGAACTAATTATGTCCGCCACATTTTGCTTACCAATCAATCAGTTCATGTTCTATACACATCAGCAGCAGGCTTCCTCTAAACTCAGTTCTGTGTTTGAAGTCTTTATTACTCTATTCTGATTTTTAAATATCAATGCGTGCAAATGTGTAATAGTTTAAAAGCATGCCCGTTCATCGGTTGGTATACTCACCTCAAAATGTCCAATTTTTGACTGATCTTGTTTTTAGCCGACGCGACGGTAGTAAATTATAAAGAATGTTACAATTTCAACATTTAGCCTAATAGGATTTTTTGACAAAATGAAAAATTGGGGATGTCGGATTCTGCTTAAGAATAATTTAAAAAGAAAATTTGAGTCGTCACGGACAGCTGGAAAAAATATTATGTGTAGTACACGTCCCTAAAAGCTATTTGCAATATAAATAATTATTTTAGAGCTACATTCTAGGTTTGTAGAAATAAGAGAAGCATCCCTGATCTTTAGATTTCAACTACAACAAGGTTTAATAGGTAACCAACAGACAGAATGTACGACATAACTAAAAATAAAAGATGTTTTATGTTTGTACTTTATATTATTATATCCTTGGCAAATCGATACAACAGTTGTTTCGAGCAATTTCCGTTCAGTGAAACCCTGTGTTATCAATTTATTATTATTATTGGTAATGTATGGTGAATGAACATTAAACAATACGAAACAGCCGGTATAAAATTTAATATTCTGATTATCTTCGTGCCGGTCTGAATTCCGTCCCAACTTTGGTGTTGCTGAAAAAAATGTTTAGACCGGCGCGTGTAACCGGTAGTCAAAATTTGAAACCAACAAAATTATTTAATCTAATTTAGGCTCTTTCAAGGACCAGAAACTTAAAAGAATCTCAGAAGTCGACAAAAATCTGTCCGTCGTGAACAAAGGTCTTGTGAGAATTCAAAACTCATTACAGAAGGACTTCGCAAGAAGACAAATTCAAAACATATCTGATGGCCAAAATCATAAAACTAATAACTATTAACTTAAAGTATTGTGAGCTTTCAACTAATTGTAAGTACCAAGACAAAAAAGTCACAGTTACCGCAGGACACAGATTTTATGGACCTTTGAAGTAAGAATTTAAAGGCAAGCAAAATGGTCATTCATTTTCTCATTTACGTAAATAGGTTCGTTTGACCTGAATAAGATCTGCTGATTAATCTATTGCGTTAAAATTTTCCAAGATTTATAGAGGATATTTATTGTCTAAGTCTGTCATGAAATGGTAAAGGGGTCTCTCCATTTTTAATGCTTTACTCTGTAACAAATTGGAGAGATCTAGTTTGTGTTTATGTCGTCATAAAATCACGTGGAGGAGCGCAATAGTATGAGGTAAGCAATGACTTACTGAGATATTTGGAGGTCATGAAAAGATAGAGTGACGATATTCGAAGTTTCTTTAAGCAAACATATCGGTGTCTGAAAGTTTCATTAGTTTCATACTAGATCCTTTATCGGATATATTCAAGAAAACGTTCTTTTTTCTACCTTTTCTAATGCAACGACTGCTTTGCAAATTCTTGTTAACTCTGGCAGTAACTACTTATGTCAATAGCCGAAAAAAGTTTTTCAAAACTTCACCTTATTAAGAATGACTTAGGAAGTATCATAAGCCGAAAATGACTCCTCGGTTTTGCTGATTATAGGTATCTAGAGGATCAATAGGCCGAAACTACAAGTCACACCGCTATAATTGAGAAGTATGCGGAATTGCTAAGAAACAAGAAATTTATAAGTTATCTTTTACATTGTTTTTAGTTTTAGCGTTTTCTTTCTAGTTTCACTTTTTATCTATATTTTAACTGTGTATCTATGTATTGACAAAAACACTTGAAAGTCAAGATTGTAAGATTTATTTATATTAAAATCAAAGACAACAGCAAAAGTTTTACAAGGGGCGGCCAAAAGCTTAGCATACGATATAGTAAATCGCACTTTTACAGCGGTAGCACATTGACCACTTTGACGACACTTTGGTTCGGAGAAAAGCCTGACCTAAAAGAGTTAAGGAAAAAGTATCTTTTAATCAAGATCACATAGGGTTCTGATATGATCGGGTATTGCTCAAATGGATACAAATAAAAAAAAATGGACATGGAATGGAAAAGGATATCATTTTTGATTAAACAAAGTTTACCTTTGGAAGAACAAGAGCAAATGATTGGTTACATAAAACAAAAAAAGGAGAGCGTTATCACAAATGATAATCAAGAAGAAAATAAAAACCGAACTAGCAAATGCAGAAGAAAAAGAAAAAGAAGATGATGAAGCAGGAGCATATTTAGAGTTTTGACATCAGAAGATGTTATAGATTACTGCTATTCATGCAGAATTATTTGTAGATCAAGTACCTACATCCAGAATCAAAATGGTATCCGTACTACATGACGATTCACATATAAAAGTATTTATTGAAAAAAAAGCGCTTGTTCATCAAGACCATTTGTTGACAAAAATTTTCACAAAAATTTCTATGTAAACTCCGTTTGCAATGACTGAAAATTTTTAAAAAATTAATTTGTACAAAATTTTTTAGAAAATTTAGCATAGTTTCCAATAGCTAACTGTTTTTTTCAGTTGGTTTTTCTCAGAATAACTGTTTGACTGAGACGAAAGGGCAATTGTAGAATGTACCACCAGAAACTTATTCTTAAAATGAACTTCCTTTTTAGATCCCCCAACAAGGAGTCTATTTTTAACGAAATTTAAAGTGAGCTCGTTAAATAGAAAATGATTCAAGAACACTCAATTGTAACTCTTATTGAGTAGTAACCCACCAACTAAGTAAGGCCTAAAGAAAAATATAAATGTAACCTCTTTCTGGATATAAGCAGAAAGTTGATCTTGTTTGTAAATTGAAGAAACTATGTATGGGTGAGAACAACCGTTAAGGGAAAAGGGAAAATTGTAAAAACAATAAACTGAAGAAATAAAAGCAGCGCTAAAGAGAAACCTTAATATGAAAAACTTGGTATAACTCCACTAGTCTTTGAGAATCGATATGCTAAGGTAGAACAGAGAAGTTCTAAAACAACCTGTGTACCTATTGGGTAAAGTCAGGAGAGTTGAGCCAGAAGGAGAGACGGACCACTAGCAATAACTTTCATGATATGGCAACAGTGCAGATTTGTGGTGAAATGAAGCTGCTTTTTAACGCGTATCTATGTCAGGGTTACCGTAGTTTCCACGTGAGTTTCTTTTTAAATAAATTACTGCGTATTACTGGTTTAGGTCGTGTGAAGAAATTGTATAAGGTGATTTGTGCTGCAGTTTACTGAAAGTATGGTAAGTTTAAATGTAAAATTTATATGTAATGCGGCTGATTGAATGTTGGCCTTTGTCCTTAACCTCAATTGCTGCCATCTGAATACGTTGTTTGGACGCAATTTGGTGGTCCGTCTGTCTTCTCATAAAAGGATAGATAAACCAATTATATGATGGAGAGATAAACCTATGTTTTGATGTTTCAGAAAACGCCAAACACTTACATTCGCAAGGCGAATGCAAAACCAAGACGCTTCTGGACGTCAAATGATTTGCAGTCAGCGATAAACATAGTTAAATCAGGCATCACTGATTTAAATGAAGCGGCTAAAACTTTCAATATACCCAAAATCACCCTCTAATTCGCAGAAGAACATGAAATAATACTTTTCTGTTTGCCTCCACATGCGACGCACTTTCTATAACCCTTAGATAGAAGCTTCTTTAAATCTCTCAAAGGGCACTATTATGATGCATGTAGGTCGTTCATAAAAAATCAGGCAAATCGAAAGCTGAATAGGTTACATTTTGGAAAGCTGTTGGGTGATGCATGGGGCAGATCTGCAACCGTTCAAAATGCGGTGTCAGGCTTCAAAGCGACCGCAATCATGCCCTTCAATCCAAGTGCAATTCCCCATCCATGCATTCTTAGTGCAAGATCCGACGATACTCATTGAACCAGACACTGAACAACAACCACTTGAACAACGGGCAGATTCATCGCAACCAAGCCCACCTGGAGTTCAGATTGCACAGAATAGGACACCAGAAAAATCTAGCACGGTGCCTGACATTAGCCCAGGAAAAACGATAGATTTAGTTTTACCAGTGCCTGTTATTACTTTCGCGGCGAAGAAAGCTCGCCGACAAATAGCTGGAGTTCTATCTTCAGATCAATGCATCAACAAGCAACCAAAAACTAGGAGGCAAAACAATAAAAGAAGCCAGCCGTCTAAAAAGCAGAAGAAGACCTCCTCTTCGTCAGAATCTGAAGAAGTGGTTCTGGATAATTCTGAAGAAGAAGAAGAAGATTTCCGAAAAACGAAGAAGAAACACGGCTGGATTCAGTGTATTTTGTGCAAACGGTGGCTGCATGAAGGATGTACGAACTACGAATTCCTCTGCCACCCCTGTGAAACTACGATCACGAAGAAAAAGAAGAAACATTCTGTTGGTTCGTCCCTCCTACTGAAGGTGGTCTGACTCTCCTCCAATGCGGAAGAAAGTTGTACCACTGTTACAATAATATATTTTTGTTTTTGCATCTTACCATATAATCATATATCTCAAATATTAGTTTTAGTTTGTAGTACAAGAGTTTAATTACGTTCTTATTATTTTTCGAAAATTGTATGTTGTAAATAACGAGTTTGTGCTGTTTTTCAAAAGGTGGTCCAACTCTCCTGACTTTATCCCCTTTTGTAACCTACTAAGGAGATCCATTATGAAAAACTGCAAGTTAGTTAAAATTCTCATTGGACTGAAACCATCGCTGGGTCATAACCTATCAAATAAAGAAGCATGCAGCACTCTTAAAATAAAAGATTATTTAAACTTTAAATGTTGCGGTCTAATAACAAAATGTAAATAACCTGGAATTAACAGATATAATAATACGTTAAATTTTAAAAACAGGACAAACAAACAAAATTGTTCTTTCTCAATATTGATTAAATAAAAATATATTTACTAATATATGAATAGAAGACAAAAAGGGAAAAAGCAAGAACAAAAACAGATAAATTAAAGTACGATGAATGCTAACCATTTACCGTTCTTGGTCGGGTTGGTTTTATCAAACAAATCTGTATTAATGTCCCAGATGCAAGACTTTTAGATAAAGATAACGATGTGATCTCTCCTACTTAAATCTTCTAGCTAGATCTTGAGCTATGGCAGCTTACTATAAATTGATTTAGAAAGCTCGAAGTGTGTCAACAGGTATAATTACATTTGCTGAAGATTTTGATGAAGTTCTTACCTCAAGCTTGTCCAGACTGACTTTTATAGCATTTTATTGGTAAGAAGGAAGGATATAATCAGGTTGGAAACGCAGTAATGTAAGATTTCCAAGGTCGACCTTGAGAAAACACCACAAACAGGAGAAAATGGCTTTAGGTGGAAGGAAAGACCAGAATTATCAGAACAAGATAAAGAGAACCTTGTTTTATTTGGATTTGGATATGGCCTCACCAAAGAAAAAATTTTATACTTCGTAAAAGGTTTAGTCAAAGATCTAGAAATTCATACAAAATGAGAAGATAAGGCATTCAAATTTATATAAGAGTTTGAGGTGCAGATTTTTATGTCAAAACAAGTTGGTACGAAACACTGAAGAAGCTATTTAAGGATAAGAAAATCAATTCTGGAGATGGTCATTTAACTTGGAATTGCAATAAGTCTGTATTTAGACACTCAGGTAAAAAAAAACAACTGTTTTAGCATTGGGATGCAGTAGCATTGATGAAGAAAAGATGCCTTCGTTTTATAACTTTTGAGGTTGCTTATGTCTGATCTAATTGAATACTGTAGAAACCGATTATCCAGGAACAACCTGCACTGCTCAAAATAATGGCTGGGCGGATAAAAACGATAGAAACTTATTTTATCAGCGGTTGGAAAAAGTTATCCTAAAGAACTTCTCATATCAAGAAGATCGTGATAAAAAATTAGTCTTATTCAAGATGCTGTATCTTCAACTTTTCAAAGTTGGCCTATGATAATAAAATGATTGTACTAAAATTGCTGCCAAATAGGACACATTTCAAGCCAGGCCTTGATAAGGCATAGCCTAGAACAAACCTTTAATACAATGCAATTGCGAAAATCTTGGTAGTACTCTTTCAAATACAGAATTTTCATTTCAAATATAACTGATGCCCATTAAAAAGCCGCACAAACTTTAAACTTAAAAAAATATAATTTAGTATGTATTTTTAACTCAAATGAAAGATGTAGTGGGAAATAAGTCTCTTTTCCAATTTTAAGAAAACAAATTATCCAAGATCGATAACACCCTAGCAACGAATAAATCCAATTCAGCCTTTGGTGCCTATCATTGACCGTTGTAAAACTTTTTCATTCATTTTTTAAAAATATTATCTGGATTCTTGCAATTGGTCTGTATTATTATCTTTCTAATTACAGAATAGACTAATGATTTCAAAAATACCCAAAACCCCTTTATAGTTCTTAATTCCCACAGTTTTCTTCCTCTGTAACATTAACATTTTCATTAAAGGAGTGCTGATAACATTTCTTGCATAACAAGAAGCTGCCAGATCAAACCAAGAAATATAATCAGTGTCAGAATGGTGGCTTCAAAGACATGACACCTCGGAAATATGACCACAGCCTTTCAAGCATGTCTGACTGCTCATAGCAAACCCAGGCATTCAGGGCTGTAATGGTCACTTTCAGCTACCGTTCTATGTGGTTGCTTGATCTGTTTTTCCAGTATGTCTTTTTATTTTTTTTATATAGTTTTCTCTTGTTTAGAAAGATGATTGAGGTTGATGTATTTACACTGAAGGATTAAATTAATCTTCTTGTGGCTTTTTTGAATTTTTTTGTGAATCTTTTGAGGTTAACGATTTACATTGTTATTATTGTAAGCGAGACGCAGGGTATAGTAATTTCAACATTTAGTAGACTAATGCTTCTAGTGTAAGAGTATTTAACAGGTCTTAGCAGGATAATTTCTGTTGAATGGGTTAGTCTTAGGATCTGGTTAGTAGAAAGATTGAGTGGATTATGTCATTAGAGTAGTAGTAATTTTGTAACGCTTCTACACTCTAGTGTAGGTAATTAATTTACTGGACCGATGTGATATTGAGACTGAGGTTAACTATGAAATCCCTACTAGTTTTTTGCTAATAGGGTTCTGGATTAAGCTTCTTCTAATAGAAATTGATTTGAGCATTTAAAATTTTTCTGTGAAACTTAGAGGAAATGGTTCGGACTGGTTAAGCGAGTCATTACGAGTTGCATGATTTTCTTTCGGAGAGGAGGCGGTCTGTAGCCAGAGCTTCGCGCAGTTCTAGTGGTGGCAAGATTCACCTTTCGTATTTGTTTTCAGCATTTGTAGCACTTGGTCGTCTACGTTTTTGCTTAAAAGCAGCACCTATAAGTCCTGCAGCAACAGCAATCCTGAAATCTTTTAGTTTCATTTGGCCACCCTGCAATCTAGATTGAAAAATACAGAAAGCATTTACTATGCTGATGTTCAAAAAATAAAAAAATATGCGTTGCCACCACTTCTTGCTTTTTCTATTAACTTCATAAATTGATATCAACATGTCCACCTTGTCTAGACCACTCATATATTGATTATAGTCTTTTACTAACTTTGGGCATGGTATTCTTTAATTGATATTCCATAGTCTTCCTTGTGTTTACGATTTATTTTTTGGATTATGTAAGGATCATGAAAATTAGATATAAACAATATAGAGCGACTATCCATCCACTTCAGACACATTGTTCTATTTTTTAGAATCTTGTGGTCAATGTCACCTCTTTTCATCGGCTTGTCATTTTGAAGATCTGGTAGATTTTGTTTATTTTTTCGAATTATTCCATAAGCAAAAATGTTTTCTTTATAGAGACTAACTAGTAAATCTACAGAACTAAAATATGTAATTGTCGAAAAATATCTTGTACGATTTTCCAACTAGTTCTCGAGTTAGATCAAAAACCACTCTTTCTTCTAACTTTCTTTCCATTATGTTTTCTACTTTTCTTGTATATATCTGAAACTGATCGACGTATCCAGTGACACTATCCGCCTTTATCCATGATTAATATCCCCGTTTAATTGGTTTGTTTGGTATGTATTATTTTATAGATAATCTTTTTTTAAATTTGATCATAGACTCGTCTATAGATTGATACTCTCAAGCAAGTTTTGAAGGTTGTAGTTAAAGTAGTATCTAGAAGGGGTTGCAGTTTGTATAATTTATTAAACCCCGGTTTGTTTTTCTTTTTTTGAAATGTACTATCATTAATGTGCAGATTGTCTAATAGACAGCAAATCGTGTACGTGACATAAGACTGCTAATATCGTGATCGCGAAGTTCATCAATCAATCATCATCTTTGAAACTGGGCAAAGATTTTATTCCCATTAGAAGATTCATTTCTAGAAATTTTTTCATTTCTTTTACGACTGTGGGCACAAAGGGTTTTCCTTTTTGCGTGGCATATAGGTTTGTTTTAAACACAAGATGTTTTACAAGTTGGGTTGGAAAGACGGACAAGAAAACATCGAATGGTGTTTCACAGTCTTCGGAGATATTGGGTCCGCAGAGTTCAGCAAAAACTCTCGTAACTGCAACAGGAAATCCTGTCTTTCTCCATAAAATTTTGTCATTTGAATCGGGCACTAGATCAATCAGTGGTATTGCAATTTTCACTTTCAGGTATGATATTTTCCAAATTCGAAGAGGATGGTAAAACAAATTCTGAAAAGATAGGGTCTGGTTTTTTACTCGTCTGAGTTGTTATCACTCACGTCATATTCACCATCTGATGGTATTGCTTCTAATAACAAATCAAATTCAGCAACATTTAATTTCTCTAAATCATCAAAAGTTTATTTATTTTTCGAAATAAATCAGGATAACGTCGGTGTTTCATCTATAAAAGAACCTACTAGTTTAGTGCTGTATGAGACCTAGTGGTGCCCGATCTAAACCACCCGAAATAAAGACAATCCAAAATAAAAAAGCAATCAAAATTAGAAAAAATATCATTTTCATAACCAAATCTATATAAAAAACATTTGGGAATGCACAGCATAACCACAACGAACTCCTGTTTTGTTACTTGTTTTAAATCTCAGCGGCCATTTTGACCATGTTCAGTCAAAGTCAAATCATAATTATTCTTGCTGCAGAAGCCACTGTAGGCATTACGCCTTTTCGGCCTGATAAATTTTAGAGTGTGGTTTGGAGGTGAACGCTGCTGCACACGCGCGTACTGTCGAGATGGAAGCTTTTCGAATAAAACGTGTCTGACCCGGTTAGGGAGGAAGTGTGGAGGTTCGGCGGGTCGACGACCATGTTCCCGAAGAGTTATCAAAAAACGAAGATGACACGTAGTTTTTAGTTCTTGATGTAGAATCCAAATCTAAAGTCAAAATTTCAAGATCTGACAAATAATGCAGACAGACATACAAGGGTGGTCTGAAAAGTTTCCGACCTTAACGTGAAGATGGCAGCACTCGTAAATAAAAGCTACTGAATTTCGTTGGTCATCTGTTGACAGTTATTCACCAAAGTTTCAGCCATTTTGGACTCCCAGTTTTTATGTAACAGTCGTTTGAGTGAGTTGATGTGAGTTTTTTTGTGAAAATGGACAAAATCGAGTATCGAGCTGTCATTAAATATTTGTTTTTGAAAGGCAATACGCCTTCGCAAATAAAAGATG
>VTPC01080950.1:0-21935 GCA_011009095.1 Ignelater luminosus | reverse complement strand
TTTTTCCAATTTTCCTCTGGAGCATCCTTGAAGTAAGCCCACATTTAAAAATTATTATCCCGAGCTACTATTATTTGTGTTTACATTTGCACATGGTACTTGATACTTAGATTCTTTTCAATATCAAGGTAATCTTGTGCATTTTGTGTGACGTGATACAACAGCCATTCTAGAGATTTTGTCGCTGCCGTCCTTGAAAATAATTATTAATTGTTATTTTACAGAATTATTATAATCAAAATCAGTTTTTACGCGCTTTTTTATGACTTAAATCGGTGTCACTGCTCTTAAAATATACAGAATGATGAAAAAGCGGCGGACATTATTTGCATGATGTTATTCTGAATCACGAGGCCATGAATTTGTTTTTGTTTTTTTTTACTATCTTGCTTAGTTCAGCAGATAGAACATTTTCCTAAAATTGTTTAAAAACCTAGCCATTTAAAATTTAAAATTCCAAAAGTAATACTAATCCATAAATATGCACAGTTTGGCACTACTGTGAAATTTGGTAGCCTAAGAATAAACAAAATGCATAGCTGACAAATAGTGATATTTACAATTTTGTTTTTAAAAACAAGTTAATGTAGAGGTTCTTTATTTTCATATCTCACTTATGCTAGCCTTTAGCTATAACACAAGAGTAATATAATCCGCAATTTTTTTATCGTCATGTGAATTTTCTATTAAGAAATATTTTTGAAAAACATACGGGGTGTTTGCAAAAAAAACCACAAAAAACTTTTTTCGTAACGTGTTAAATAAAAAGGTTAAAGGTCTATAGAATTCTAAAGTCCCTCACATTTAGGATATCACTGATACAATACCAAGCATTGATAGGCCGTTATTCTTACTCGACAAATATTATATTAAAGTAGAGGGCCGCGTAGTGATGAGTTGTTCGTGAATGAGTCGTTCACAATGAATGACTCACTTAAATGAGCGGTGAACATACGATTGTTATCGATTGAACGGTTCGTTCGTTCGTTCATTCCATTCAGTATCACCAGGTGCGAATTTTTAAAGTTCGTACTGACTCTACTGAGGAATGGGAAATGAACAAAGCCATCTAAATTTCTACAGTAGCATAGTATGTATAAAACGCTGGTGCTTACACAATCAGTTCAAATGAACAACTCAATGTGAACGACTCTTTAAAGTGGCGTCGCACAGTGGTCGGAAATGATGAAAAACCGGTCAAAACTAAATAACTCTCAGAACTGCTTAAATATTTTGTATATAAGGTGTTATTGGCGTCTCTGCTATCCAAAATGATGTAAAAAATGAAAATTATTTTGTTTATTTATTTGTTTTATCGACGAAATTTAAAAAATTTCGTGTCGGAATTCGTAGATTCCGTTTGTCTGTTGGTCTGTTGCCATGTTGCTGTAATTTTACAGGATATGTTATATACGACATCAACTTAAAATTTTCTGCTGATTACAGATATATAACCGGTATTTCGATAACTCGAATACTTTTCGAGATAATCGAGATCGAAGATGGCGATTTTTCGGCATAGTGAAACAAAGGGCAAAATATGAAAATCGTGATAGGCTTTTGAAAATTTGTATACGGGTAGAAGATCGCAAGGGAAACATTTTCTTTTTCTTATGACTTTTTTCAAAATTCGGTCAAATAAGTCCATTTTTCAAACATTTTTTTTTAAATATATTTTTGGCGGATACTGTATAAGTAATACAGGTCAAAACATTAGAAACACGTATTTTTTTGTATCGGCTCAGCTTGCATCATATTTTACATTAAAAACGGAAATAAAAATGCGTCAAAAGGCTAATTTTTGAAAATGTTTTTGTCGAACGAATGCGCATTTCCAAAAACCAAAATATCTCTAACTCTTAAAATTACATAATAATCTCAAAAAAACAGCAAGAAAAAATAAAAGGTATCAAAATGGGGGTGGTTTTTGGGGGGTGGGTGTTGAGGGTGAACGTTAAAAAAATCTGCTTACACCATGAGATAGAGGATTAAAAGTGGGGAAACTTTGCCTTTGAACCATCTTGATATCTATTACCGTTTGGAATTTACAGGGCTTTAAATAAAATTTACCAGATCTTCGAGAGTGGCTTTCACCCCCTTAAGGGTTGTATTTAGTAGCGTGAGAAAAATATTTCCATTTTTGCGGCAACGCCTAAGAATAGATAACCAGTTAAGCAGCAAACGCCGAAGCATACGAGAAGAGCAGGTAGAACTGAAATATAATTGAACAAAAGCAGTTGTAAATTAGGAGATTTGTGAGGACTTGACTCTTTCGGTTTTATTCTAATATTGTGCATTTTATATCTATTACTTAGTAGCAAATAATGATCAGTCCACAAGTGAATATGTGGAGGAGTGTGATAATGGAGGCATATCTCCTGAATTGGATGTTGAAACAAGTTATAATGAATTCACAAGCGAATATGTGCACACGAGCGTAGTTTTGAAGATATATCTCCTGATTTGGAAGTCGAAAAAAATGACGATGGATTCCTAAACGGAATAGTGGAAAAGCCTTTAAATTTCTCTCTTCAAGATACTGCAGATATATTTCCTGATTTAGAAGTCCAGTCCAGGGAATAGAGGCTGAAAAAGGAGCCTTTGCTTGCAAAAGGTTATGTCTTCTAATTTTTGGACATGTTTTGTATGTCGGTGCCCTAGCAAAAAAACCCAAGTTCACGACCTCGTCGCCTCTTTTCGAGCGCCGTGGGGCACCAACAACCATCAAAATTCCGGGACTTTTTTTAATTTTTCGATAACGTCTTTTTACCAATGCATTACAGAGGAAAAAGTCTTCATTAAAAGTTGTAGAGCATTACATTTGCTACAACATGAGTAGGTAGATAGTTACAAAGATAGTTAATAGGTAAATAGTTAAAGAGACGTTCATACAAGGCAATCTCGCTGTGAAGCAGGCAACAGAAGACGCTGATGTACTTATTGTAATATCTGCTATGTTCATCGCTGCAGAATATGATTCTGCGAAAATCATCTGGGAAAACATTGATTTGTTAGTTCTTTTGACAAGTTTCGCTCAACATCTCCCCATTTATTTCCGAAAACCTGGAAGAGGTAATACTTCTGAAATATTGTTCTGAAAATCTCCTTGTTCTTCACGCCTTGAGTAGGCGTGACACCACGTCTTCCCTGTTCGGTTTTGGAAAAATCAAATTCCGCACTCGGTTCCAGAACAAGTCAGCATTGCATGAACTTGCAACTATCTTCAGGGATCTTGATGCCAGTGTTTTAACCATCGCTGAGGCAGGGGAACGTATACTTCTTCATCTTTATGGTGGTGACAAGGCAACAACATTAGACACTTTGCGCTATCAGCTTTTTCCAAATCTGCTACTACCAGCAAGATGCTGCTATACTCTGTCTCGTTTCTATAATTCCTGCTAAATTTTTGTCGTGTCGGTAACAATACGTTATTGTGCTACTCCCATTAGATTATTGTTGTTCTTTGGTTTGCTGTTAACTAATTAATCATATATGTATTTAACTAATACGTGTAATCTAAATCTAACTTTGAAAACACTAGAAATTTGAAATGGATTGGGATTATAGAAATGAGACAGGGTATATGTACCATGTCTTCCCCCTGTATCACCAAGTAAAGATATGGATGTGCGAAATGAAAAACCATTTGGTCTGGAAATAGAGAAGGGACAGTCAGATTTCGACTGGCGATGTCGTTTGGTTTTGATATTTTATTTCATAAAACTAAAAGGTCATACTTTATGTTGTTAATTACAGAGGATAGTGCATAATGTGCCAATTATTTTTGTTCAAAAGAGGCGGATTGCTACGTGTCTAAGACACTGCTCAAAATGTGCCGAACGTGAAAAAATGGTGTACTTTTATAAATGGTAAGATGAAACTAAATATGAAACATAACTATTACTTCCAGATTCATGGTCAGTTACATATTGCTCAGAGAAAATATTGTTTATTTGTTTTTTGAATCCCTAAAGGTGTTAGTATTCAAAAGATTTTTAAAGACGGGAAGTTTTGGGAAGAGAAAGTGATTGACAGATGTATCAATTTTTACATGAATGGTAATCTTCTTGAACTGGTTGATTCCAGAATAGAGAGGCAGTTGCCTGTAAGAAACGGTAGAGTCAAAGAATTTACTATGGCACTGACGGTTTACGTCGTGTACACGCAAACAACTAAGACAATGTTCAACGAACTTCAAAAGGAGTCGTTCCTGAATTTGCGAAATTTTTCTGTCTGTTTGTCTGTCGGTCTGTCTGTCCGCATTTCTTTTTAATTCTGACTTCAGATTTGGATTCTACATCAACAACTAAAGACAACGTGGTGTCTTCGTTTTTTGATATCTCTTTGGAAACATAGTCAAAATGACCGCCGAAATTTGAAAAAAGTAACAAAACGAAGTTCGTCGTGGTTATGATTTGCATTTCCAGATGTTTTTGACTGAATAGATTTGCAAAACCGGTTGGATATATCACACGCAAAGATGCTTATTCTGTTGTTTCCAAATTATCCTTCTACTTTACCATAACAATAAAGAGTATATGGTAGCTCATTTAGGTAGAATGATGAAATCAAGTAGGTTCTGACAGCTGGGCCAAATCAGGATGTTAAAACATTTTATTAAAAGAACAATAACCATTCAAAAAATAAGGAATTTAATAAAAAAATCAAATCAACTTCTTACTAATAACAAACTCAAAAAAAAACAAGAAATATCAAATTAAAGAAATCTTAACATTACGGCTATTGCTTAATCCTACGCCGCGTTGTTACGCATTAACCACGTATTTCCCCGCGCTTCTCAGCCGTGACGTCGCCTGTCCTCGATCTTGCCCTTGCCGATATGATGCAACGACGCGACTCCATTTGTTCTACCAATAAGTACTGCAAATCTTTTTTTCATTTAACGATTCAACCATTCATCTACTGAATATCCCAATAATGAGATCTCTTCTTTCTTTCCATAACCATCACCCACAATAACACGTGTAACAATACTATTACTTGTTACTAAAATCCACGTTTTCTTTAAAAACCAATCCGAATTAATCGGAACACTTTTTTATTAATCATCTCCCGCTGGGGTCCTGACCTCGACTGACTGTTCTTCGCACTATACCCCCCTGACGCTCGCACTTCTTTAAACTAACAAAGTAGCCTAAACAATGTTACATTTTTTCTTTTAAATCAAAATATCCTACATTTACCCCCCTATTGAAACCTGAACTATGGAAGGTTTCAATATCATAACTTATAACTAACTTATAACAAAACTAACAATAACATCAGTACACATCGATCTTTACAAGGGATTATCATCAGCCGTGACAAAAGGCTTTAATTTGGACATATGATAAGTACCCTTAATTTTACCATCTAGGTCGGTAAGGACGTAAGAGTTCGCTCCGGACGACTTCTTGACGACATAAGGGCCTTCATAAAGAAGGAAGAACTTTTTTATCTCTTCCAGTATCGCATTAGACTGAGGATGAGTACGTATTAACACCATGGATCCATCTACAAAAGACACTGGATTTGCTTTTTTATCATGGTAACATTTTCTTTTCTCGGCGGCTGCCTTCAGATTACTATAAGCCAATTCCAAAATTAGGGGTTCATTCTTATTCATTACCCTATTTACAGAAGGGAACATGTTTGCTGTCAACAAGGGGTTGCTTCTTTTTTCATTCAAATGCAGTTCTATGGGGGCGTATCCTGTACTTTTATGAACTGCTTGATTAAGCCAAACTTCAACTTGGGCTGTCATGGTGGCCCATTTCGTGTGCTTCATGTGGCAAAAGGCTCGCAAATTTCTACCAATTTCGCGATTGACTCTTTCTGTCATATTGCCTTGGGGATGATAGACACAGGTGCGAATATGCTTAATATTGGCACTTTCCAGAACATTTATCCAAGTTTGAGACCTGAATTGCGTTCCATTATCCGAAAGAATTTTCTGTGGTGTCCCATAGTTTGGGAAGTAATCATTTTGAAGCTTGTTGAGTATAGCTTTGGTCGTAGCTCTTCTTAAAGGATAGAGCTTAACAAATTTACTAAAAGCGTCGACCGTCACAAGAAGTTGAGTAGCTCCACCACGCGAAACTGATAAAGGTCCCATTGATCCAAACAAAGGATGTCGTTAGGTCTTACAGATATGACATGATGCATTTTACCTTCTATAGCACGGGAAATTTTCGTTTTCTGGCATAGGTCGCAAGCGGCCAGAGTTTGGCGGATACGTTTATTCATTTTCGGCCAATAATAAAACCGTTTCAAAAAAATAAAATATTTTTCGCTACCAAAATGTCCATTATCCCGATGTTCTTGTAGGATAATAGATTTGAGTATCCCCATTCGGATTTCGGTTCTCGTCGAAATAGGATTTGATTATACACTACGTACAGATCTTTGATTTTCTCCGGACAGTCATCACTATTCACACGTGCGATTATTGTACCACACCACTCGTCCCGTAACTGTTCTTCGCGAATATTCTGGAGTCTTTTCCGTACTTCCTTAAATTCGGCACTAATTTTAGTCACGTATGTCTCTATACTACCGGATGACCTCGGAAAGTCTTCACCAGTACTGCCTTTCACCGGATAACGCGAGAGTATATCGGCCGTTTCATTGTTCACACCGCGATAATGTTCAATCTTAAAATCGTACTCTTGAATATACAGTATCCATCGTGTTAATCGGGCACTTAACAGTTTACACTTCTTCAAAAACGTCAAAGACTTGTGATCGGTAATGATAGTGAGATCTTGACCCAACACCATGACTCTCCAAGTCTGCAATGCGTATCGTACACTCAATAACTCCTTTTCAGTAATAGTATAATTTCGTTCTGGTCTATGTAGAATTCTACTAGAAAATGCCAATACCTTCTCTTCTTCAGTGGATGGATGTCTCTGAAAAAGACAAGCTCCAATACCATAATCACTACTATCAGTTTGAATTATGTATGGCCAATCAGGATTTGGATGACATAACATTGTCACTTTCAGGAAAGCTTCTTTGACTTCTTCAAACGCTTTAAGTTGTTGTGGCCCCCAACTCCATGAGTGACCTTTTCTCAATAAAGGCACTAAAGACTTCAAGGTGTCGAGGGTTTCGCGGGGTTGGAAAATCTTTTATGGCTTCAATTCGTTTTGGATCCATGCTTATTCCATTAGGTTTGATTATATGACCCAAAAACTCAATCTCGCTACAGGCAAACTTTGATTTTTTTAACTTAACCGTAATTCCGGCTTCTTGTAACCGACAAAATAGTCGTTCCAAATGTATCAAGTGCATATCGCTATTTTCTGAAATAATTAGCATATCATCAACATATGCTGTTACAAATTGCAATATGTCGCTCCCTACAACTTGATTCAAGCCTCTGATAAAACTGGCCACACTAGTCGATAAACCGAATGGCAGACGATTAAACACATATGTCTGATTGTTGTAGGAAAAACCGGTATATTTCCTATCACTTTCCTTTATCTGTATTTGCCAATAAGAGCTGGTTAGATCAATAAGGCTCATACATTTATGGTCACTAAAATTCATCAACATTTGTTCCGGATTCGAAGGCGTAATGTGATCCTGAATCATTCTTGAATTCAAAAATCTAGCGTCTAGACAAATTCTTACGGAGTTGTCCTTTTTCTTCACCATTACTAATGGGCTAACATATTCAGTGAGACACCACCCCCCAGTTCACCATCTCTTGCAATTGGATTTCGACTTCTGCTTTATACGCGTTCGGTATTGGATACGATTTCAAATAAAAGGGACCATCTCTTAATTTAATTTGATGTTCATAGCCCTTCATCAGTTCGGGCTTCTCGGGCCAAATCATTTAATATCTTATAATAATTAATGGTCCATCCCACATATTCGGAGAGCATGCAAAATGTAACGAAATTAAATACTTCAATTGTGATAAAAAAGACACTGAACAAAATTATGTTGACGAAATGAAGGAGTGTGGTCTCTACCAGGACATTGAAGCTTGTTTACATAGACTAATTATTAATATACGTAGTTTACTATTGAATATGGACCCAAACATTGCAGAGCACTACAATAGTATAGTCTGTAAGTTTGTAGGCGGAAAAGG
This sequence comes from Ignelater luminosus, assembly GCA_011009095.1. Taxonomy (NCBI): domain Eukaryota; kingdom Metazoa; phylum Arthropoda; class Insecta; order Coleoptera; family Elateridae; genus Ignelater; species Ignelater luminosus. The sequence continues at coordinate 13,825 of VTPC01080950.1, read as the reverse complement.
ATTGAATTTTTCCATGAAAGGGTCGTATCAGACCAGATGCGAGGCTGCATCGATTTCCTTTAATACAAATGGAGAATATCATAGGGTTTTACATAGGGCATTAACAGATAACACTCCCGAAAAATATACAAGAAAATACATAAAAAAGATTACAGAACGACGAAAGAAATGGTGCAAACGAAAACTATTTGGGGAAATAAACAAGAAAAGAAAAGGGACTGCGGTACCAGCAGATAAAGATTATGGTCCAGGGGCCAATGAGACACCCAGGAAGGACATGTCAGATGACGAGTATACAGAGAACTGTAATAAATTTTTGAGTGATTTGAAGAAATCGCGTGATGAGATTGTACAGATTGAGCAAATAACCAGGGGTCAAAGGACATCTGATGTATGGCGAAATGAAAGGTCTATCAGGATTACTCCATCTAATTTCGGCAAAATCTGAAAATTACGCCAAAAGACGTCTTGCGTAAATACGTTGAAAGCTTTACTGTACAATGATTTCTTCGGCAACAAACATACTCGTTATGGACTTAGGAGTGAGCCTTTGGCAAAGCAAAGTATTGAAGCACAATTTGAGAAACAAATTGAAGATTGTGGATTATTTATTGACGAAAATCATTTCTATTTAGGAGCTAGTCCGGAAGGTTTAATTGGTGACAATAGCATAATAGAAATAAAATGTCCATCGGTTTCAGAAAAACTGCATCCACAGTCGGCAATTGAGCAAGTGAGGATAAAATTTGCTACTATGGAAAATGGCCTGCTGAGATTGAAAAGAAACCACGATTATTATTATCAAATACAGGGACAGTTGGCGGTTACAAAAAGAAAATTGTGCTACTTCGTCTTATGGAGCAGCTCAGGAATGTTAGTGGAAGAAGTAAGTATAGAGAAAAAAGATAAAAATAGAAGAAGTAGTAGATACAAAGAGATGATCAATGAATAGCTTGTGTGCGTGTGCGTGACGCTATTTAGATATTGGGTGACGCTATTCAGTATGTTTATCGTTTGCTTTACCGTTTGGTGAATCTAGGGATATTTGTATAAGTTATATTGGCTGCTATGGGAAAACTACGCGTGCTCTGTTTGGTCTGTTTTTGTCAGTAGTTTGATGGAACTGGCGTTGTCTGTTTAACAAACTTTGTTTATGTCTGAAGTTTAACAGAATGGCTAGTTCATGTTCTCTAAGAAAAATTAAGACTACTAAGCGTAGTAGGTTCAATATGTATGCTGATTTGCGAAATGTCAAATACGAGCGAATGGCATAAAATACGGTATGACTAAACGTTAAAAACCATATTAAATCACGTGACTTTAATGTTTACCGTAAGTTTTAACGCGAAGTTGCTAAAACTCTATCATATACGATTTTCACAAAACTTATTATAAACGTGTAACAATTAATGGACGATTTAACAATCTCAATTATAATTGGCTTAAGTGAAAATAACTAGTGACAGTGAGTTAAGTTGTTTAAGAGATTCCGATTAAAAGCTGCAAAAGCAATTGTAAGTATTATTACGTTACAGGCATACGTTCAGATTATTTTCGAAATGATTGATTACGTACTTTTATTTTCGGTAATTGTTCGATATAGCTATCCCTAAGAAAGAGCCGTTTTGAGAGCAAGTTTTTAGTATCATCAGGTAGAGAATTACTCACAGAACACAATTCCGCGTGCGGAGGTAAAGAAAATTCATCCAATCTTGGTGAAACAATAATTTTTTTCAAGAATTCCACCCTAATCTTGTGATGGGGACGAAGCGAGGTGGTGGTTACCTTAGAAGTAGTAAATCAATCACTTCTTTCAAGAATTCCACCCTAATCTAGTGATGGGGGCGAAGCGAGGGCGTGCTTAGGTTAGAAGTAGTAAATCAATCATTTTTCTCAAGAATTCCACCCCAATCTTGTGGGGGGGGCCAAATTGAATAAATGATTTCGTTTATGCTTGCGCGGGGTCAATGTCCTCCAGCTAATTTAGGGAAATTGGATTGTGGTATTCTCGGTTGGTACGCTGTCAGAGAGCAGTGCGAACTTCGCCGCGATATTACGCTGTCATGGCAGTCGGAATGCTTGAGAAGTGTCGGATTTGTCGATTTTCGGAGTTTTTTTTTAAATTTTTAAGTGTTTGGCGTCGGAGAGGCCTTCCTCCGGTGTCTTTTGATTCACTGAATGGAGATGCATTGGTAAGGTTGAATTTTTACTGTAGAAGTTAAATTCTAGGGGTAGCTATATCGAACTGTTATCCTATTTTCTATTGCTATATCGTATTTTATAAATAAGGAACATTGAAATAAAAGATGAAAAATGTCGCAACGAAACGTCCGGCTTTGTGCTTTTAAATAACTTTTGGTGTTAAAATACGGGAGAAGTTTTTTAAATTAATAGATAAAGGAAGATTTTTTATTAAATCATTAAAATAAAATATTAATAGGAATAAGAATCTGATTTTTAAATTAAGGAATAGTTGCAAACGATATTTTTAGGACGTGCCGAAACATTACATGACTCAGTTAGAACCACCACTTGGTATGACTTGGTAACCATAGTTACCTGACGCCTTATGCGCATCTGGTTTTTCTTATAGCTGTCCACAACTGTATGTATTTCACTAGTAAAGATGGGCGGCTTGGCTCATTTGTGTGAATCAGCTCAACGGTTTTGGCTCGGCTTGCTGAATCGATTCAGTGAACCGGCTCAGTCGTTCATCGGTTCAGAATGGCTTTCGTCATTCAGCGAACGAAAGAGCGAACTCTCAGAAATAAAGCAATAGAGCGTTTTTATCTGACGGTCTATTTCCGCTCTTTAGGCTTTATTTTCACACTGCTCTATTTTAATTGTTTTTACCTTACTATTTCTTATTGGAATGTATATAAGAGTGGATCCATGGTTTACTTTTTTAAATAAAAAAACTCATTAAAAAACTATAAACAGAATTTTTATAAAAACAACAAAAAGTTATAATAAAGCGATGTAAATTTCAAAATCATTTTAGAAGTTTTCTCAAAACCAAAAATTTTTATGTAAACTTATTTCTAGAATTTTTGTTAATATAAATTTTTTAATTAATTTATATTAACTTCATATAAAGTCTATGCTTTTAACCTTGCTTTAACCTACAGTTATTGCTAGAAGCGTGCGTTGCCGGGTTGACTGGTTTCTTATTATAATTAATGATGGGAACTATGGAATAAAGTATCGAATTATTCGATGGTCGGCTGTTAGTCGAACTATTCGATAGTCAAAAAACTATTCGAATAAAATTAGTCCAGTCCAGCCGATTTGAGTTAGTTTTTGGAACCGCTTCGTTTCGTTCACTACTCGGAGCCGATTCACTGAACCGATTCGGTTACGAACGACACATCACTATTTACTATTATCTCTAACAAACGTTGGTTTTAGCTCGTTCCTTATACTTTGTACGATAATTCTATATTTTGATATTCAATCTAGCATTGTCGTTGTGATGAGATCCTCATATTCTCATTTTAGTGTGGTTCACAAGTTCCATTTTGGCTATATTTTGCATGACTTCACCAAAACTTATAATGAGGTGTCATTCGATTCGGAATGGCATTTAAAAACTTTTCGAACATTTCAAAGTCCCGCGCAAAAAAATTGCAAAAGTTATAAACAAATTCGTCAAAAAAGGGTTTTGTGTTTTGCAAATATCTCGGAGAATATTGCAAATATCCGAAATCAAAAAAAGATCCTTAAAGAGCAGGAAATTTCCTGCAAAAAAGTCCTAACTCCCCTAACTACCAATATTTATAATTTTAATTTAGAGGTGAAAATAGGGCTAAAAACACGTGATCTGGCCGCCGCGCGCGCCGCTTAGTTAGTTTGCTCTCTTTAACAAAAAAAATTTTTTACCTATTAAATATAAATATTAAGGAATAAAAAAATTCTGGTATAATTGGGATACATGAAGGAACAATAATCCGTCGGAAAAAAAATTTTCCCACAATTTGTTTATTAGTTATGCTTTTGTCAACTAAAGAAATTTTCTAAATGCCATTCCGAAGCGAATGACACCTCGATGATAGTTTTTGGTGAAGTCAGGCAAAAAATAGCCAAAATGGAATTTGTGAATCACACTATTTTAGCATTTATGTTTCCTGCCAGTAAGATTTCCTTTGTATCCCGACCAGGACTGGGTAGTTATGCGTATAAGATATATCATATTCTTAATGTAAACATAATATGGTAAAATTTTAATTATATTAAGGAGAATACTCAGAATTATTGTAAAGAACCTTGATCAAGGTAAACAGTTATACTAATTCATTAGTAATTGACAACAAGATTTATGATTTAAGTAACTATTTAAACTTTCCAAAAATAATTTCTTTACCTGCTAAGAGAATTCTTTTTTTTTAATGGATTGTGTAGCAAAAGCTATGAGCCGGAAACAATTGTATTAATCCCCTAACAATTGAAAAAAGAATTTGTGATTTAAATAGGTTTTCAGGAATTCTCGTATGAATTCGTTTACTTCATTGTCAGGATATTGTTCTGTAAAAGAATGAAAAATTGTCGGTTCTTAAGAAGTGTATTGTAATTGTTCGAACAGGCAGTATGGTGTTTGTGTGCAATATTTAGTGCTCAGTACATCTTTTAGTTGATAAGTTACCTTGCTGTGGTCAAGTGCTGTTTGTGCTTGATTTTAAACCTTTTAACACTAATTTTACAATTTAAATAATGGATGTGGAAAGACCGCGACATAGATATTGGGAAAGTCAACAATTCAAACCACTAAAAATCGAATTGTGGCACTTAAGTGTGTAATAAAATACTAAAAAATGTTACTGTTGCAAGATTAAAAGCACGCAGGTAAGGGTTTTTTCTGTTTGATAAAAATAATCACAGCGCAGTTGTTTTTATTTTGTGTAACCAAAGCAAAATTACTGAAAGATGGTGAATTTTTTATACATTTTAGTTTTTTTACTGTAAAAAAATGTAAAAAAACAAGCACCTAAATATTTTACATAAGTATATTATGTGTAAAATATTTTACCTTATGTATTTTATCGACTCAATCCTGAAACTGACTAAAGGATGTTCCTATTCGTTGTGACATTTCTTGAATATTTTTTAATATTCATATTGAGTGATATATAATACGAAGACTTTGCTTTCAAATCTATATCCTATCACCTTAATTTCTTTGTCGCAAATGTTGTAAATGTTTTTATCTTTATACCACCGACTCTTGCTTATCTTCATTTGTCTACTTTATTTTCCTGTGCAGTCTAAAGTAGGTTATCTGAAATGTAAGGTATTATGAGTAGGCCAGGTTGAAGGTATAAAAAGTGCGCCATTAATAAAGGATTCAGGTCTATTACAGTATCGATTGAAAACAAAAAATATAAAGCCCAAAATGATCTTAATATTAATTGAAAGGAACTATGATTTGAAATAAGAAATAAAAATAATGCAAGTTTATAACAAAAAATATCGACTTCAAGAATAAGTCCATCATCCTTGAATGCTGTTGAACAGAGCTACAAAGGGAAACTAACAAAGTAAAATATTATACCAGTCATTTAACTACTTGAGAACGTGCTGGTTTTGAACCATATTCTTTACTTTCATTACCTTTAGCATTTCTGTTTTTTAAATAAAATTGCGCAGGTGCATTAATAAATGTATAGCAAAATTTATATGCAAACTTGCATTTGCAAACAGGTTTGAAATATTCAGATATGTAATGTTCAATTCTGGATGACATTAAGTGAATTATATTTTCTTTGTTTACATAATTCTCCATTTTATGCACACAAAATCTTTCACTATACTCAGAAGCAATTTGCAATACTACTGAAGGGTTTTTTAGGTTGCCCCTATCTAACAATTTACAGTGAATGCAACTTAATATTGGAAAAATCAATATCGGTTTCATCAGTCTCATTGGAATTAATGACTTGTTTAGGTTCTTTTGATGACTTCAAGAAATCAATATAACAATTATCATTTGCTTGCTGATAATTGCTTTTTGCTACAAACAAGTAAATTGAGCAATTGAAATTAAACGCACAGCTCTAAGTGCCTGAAGAGGTGACGGATAAATTGTACCTCTTCCTTCACTTGTGAAAAGATGCTTCCGTCTGTTATTACTAATTGCCATGGTCTGAATTATACAGATGAAGTCACCCACAGCTGTGACCAGTACTCAGTAAAAGTACTGAGAGTTACCAGTATTCAGTATCAAACCATGAATCTTTTACTTGCAGTACTAAATTATTATTCAATAGTACTTGAAATATTCAGTAAAGTACTAGAAATCAAAACTTTGCAGTATCAGTATTAACTAAATATTCTTTAAATATTTCCAGTACTTCTGAGTACTTAAAATTACTTTTAAGTACTGGCAGCAGTTTCAGTACTGGCAGTAACTTCAAGTACTGCAAGTACTTTTTTAAAAGGCAGAATACCAGTATTAAGTAAATACTCCTTAAATAATTTCCAGTATTCCCAGCTACCTGCAGTACTGCAAAGTAAATATCTTTACCATTTGATTTTATATGAAAATGTTATCGAATAGAAACTTTGGATTTTCATTTTACTTTTTAAGTAACAATCAAGGTAGATATTGATGAAGCTTGCTCTGTAAATGTGACTTATTGGTCAATTTACTTAAAAAAATCTGTAAATAATAATGATATTAGACAGAAACTTATAAAATAACAGTAGTTTACGTAACTAGTCAGAAAAGTAATACTTTACTGACATGTTACGTACAATATTTTTTCTAACACCAGTTTTTTTCGATGCCGTAATCACCTATAGGGTGGTGTCTGATACAGATATTGTACTTATAGGTATACCAAATTATGCTTTTATTATCCTCCCAGTTAATTTTACGGCAAATATGGATGGAACTAAATTTATTTATAACTGAAATTTTCTACTAGTTGGTTTATATGTGTATCTTAATAAATTACATTTTATTATTAATTTTTAAATTGAAGCTCCAAGTACTTTAAATATTACCATAATTGGCAAGTTTTAAGGATGCAATAATGTGGCCATGTGGATGCAGTGTCTGACTTCTAATCTCGAGGTCCTGCGTTCGATCCTCGCTGTCGGACACCTTGTGACATTTTTAGTTTATTTTTTATATTAAGTTATTTTATAAGTACAATTACTCTAGTTAATTAGTAAAAAAAGGAGATGTCAAATAAAAATTTAAAAAAATTGAAAAAAAATAGTAGCCAGCAGCAAGAGTTGAACCTGGATCTCTTGATTAGAACTCAATAATATCTGTTACCAAACAACCAAATTCTTCATTTGTTGAAACTGTCAGATTACAGTATTTGCATGGCAGCACTTTAAATTTGTATTAAAAATTAATAATAAAATGGATTTCATAAATAATGTGTAAAGAAAGTTGGACAGAATTTAATTGTAAAATGTTTTGCATTTACATATTCCATGTAAAAAATTTGAAACAATATAAAAGAAATCACAAATAATTAAAAACCGTTTGAATTTTTTTGCAAAAATCAGGTTGTCTGTATCTATATCTACGTATCCAAGGTGACAAAAACAAAATTGTAAATGTAAATAAATACACGCTCTGATCTGTTTGCGTTGGTTTTGCGTAACTGTGTAATTATTCGCAATTTTGGTTTTGTATTTCTTAAAAATAAGTGAAAGTGGTAGTGCAAGAGTTTTCATGTACACCTCCAGAAGAAAAAGAAATGTTTTCTTGAGCTTTGTAGTTATTTCTTTCGAGTCAGGAAAGTACTTTACCGTACTAGTACTTGACTAATCAAGAAAATCTAGTTTCCATAGCAAAATGAATAAAGAAAAGCCTACTTTCGAATATGGTGTTAGAAAAATTATTTTAATTATATTTTATATAATTTGTCATATTTTATGTTTTTTTGGATTATCAATAATAATACATAATTATCGATATACAGAACTACAAAAGATATACATATATTTTAATAACAATTTATACCACAAATAAAGTTTACAAAGACATCTGGGAAATGCAAAGCATAACCGCAACGACTCCTGTTTTGTTACGTTTTTCAAATTTTGGCGGCCATTTTGACCGTGTTCCCGAGGTGATATCAAAAAACTAAAAGTATACGTGTGTCTTATTGTTTGATGTAGAATCCAACTCTGAAGTCAAAATTTCAGAATTTGACAAAAATGCGGACAGACATATAGACAGACAGATAGACTTTGCAAATTCAGTAACGACTCCTTGGGAGATCGTTGAACAAAATAAACTAGGAAATAAAAATAAGAAATATACAAAAAGGCTAAAAGTTAACTTAAAAGTATAACTAACAAAGATATTGTTTACTTATAGAAGATTAGTGTTGCTTTTCAGTCATACCAGTGCGTGACATCTTGGTGCGTTGATAATTTATGCAAATGAAAATAGTCGCTTCGCAGGGGCACGAAAATGGTGAAATGCAGTTGTATTTTATGAATAATTTTTTTATAACTTCATAATCATTTAACATTGCCAAGTTTGTTCTTTTATTATTCAAGTACTTCAACAGTTCAAATTCTAACTTAGTTTAGAATGTTTCAATTGACGGCAGCACTGTCGATGCCGGCGTAAAGATTTCATTGTCGTCTTTAAAATCAAAAAACGTATCTTCAGCATTTTCAGAGACTACCAGCTTAGAATTTCCTAACTCTTTAAAGTCCAAAGCGGCATCGAGTACCCAAGACTGAATATCTTTTGACTTTTGCAGATATTTGAATGTCTGTACCTCTAAAGACGTTATACCACCGCATCTTAAATCTAGGGTTTGTTACTGCACCTATAACAGCTTTCTTGGATTGCAACGTAAAGATTTCTTTGTATGGATTTTAAGACGTAATCTAGAGGCTTACCCAACTTTTAATGTCTCCCGCCAGTTTTTTTTTTCAAGTTTTGTATGCATAGATACAATGCTTGGAAGAAGGCACCCGTAAGTATTTTGATCACCTTGGAGAAAATCAAGGGTTTCCGCAAGCGGTTACGTTATTTTAACGTATTTTTCTAAAAACAATATGTCGTTCTCGCGTAACCTTGGTATGAGCAGTTTATCAGAAAGATCTGACAATTTTTCTTTAGAAGCTAAGATCTTTTCTACAGCATCATGCTTCAAATTCCAACGAGTCATACACGGGCAGTGATGGGTAAAATACAATAATATTATATCTAGATATAGATATAGATAAACAAATGTATATTGTATCTAGTTAGTAACAGATACAAAATAAGTTTTCATAATTATATCTAGATTCAGATACAGGATGTAATTATAGTATCTAGATACTTTGTATCTAGACAATACCCATACTTATGGTGTGACCTAAAACTTGCTGAATTACCTCCGCTGATTTGGGTCTTCTTGCCTTATTGCATAAGTTATAACATTTACTGAAAATCTGACAAAATCTACTCCTAAGTTGATGCGAAGTTCGTAGTGAGTTATTGTAATCTGTGGTAGCAATTAAATTAATAATCAGTGATGCGCATCGTAAATGTTGTGATAAGAATCTGGAAAATTCAGAACTTAAACTTTCTGATTCGAATGAATCAGCTATACTGACAAATTCTGGTGATTTTGTCTCAATGTCTTCATCTGTTTCGTCAAAATCGGTATTTGAGTCGTGTGAAAACTCATTTGACGTGATGAAGTAAACTATTTATAATTAGAATGTTTATATTCTTACAGTACTTTTTTTAAGTAACAAGTAGTACTTGTTAGAAATTCTAGAAAAAAAGTACCAGTACAGCAATTTTAAAAGTACTGAAAGTAAACTACTTAAAGTACTTATACTACTGATTACTGTATTTGCAGTACATTTTTGTACTGAGTACCTGAACTCTGAAGTCACTTAAGAATTCTTGGACTCTAGCAATACTTCTGTTTATACTTTTTCTGTAGTGCCTAGATGTCATAAACATGAACCACTGACGAACTTATGTAATACACCATGCAGTGGTTAATGTTTCTTGTGGCAACAAGCGTAAATTATATGCAGTTGTTGAAACCATTTTTATTTTTTTATTTTAGAAAATATTTGTGTAGTAAAAACTGCTCTCATTTTTTATATGTATATTTGACTGTAGCAAATGTTTATTTACAAAACAACTGAGGTCCTAAATGTGGCATCATCTGAATTTGCTTCAATAAATTGTTTTACATGTAATGAAGAAACACTATTGGAAGGTAATACACATTTCTGCGCAACCTCTCAGATAATATGATATCATGCTTTAAAAACATTGATTTTGAGTTTTTTAATAAATATGGAACGTCAGCAAATATATACAAAACACTCGATTATCACAAAGACGTATTTCTATCACCACTTTTGGAAGCGAAAATTCCCAATACGTTCCACATTAATTGCTTTGATACTTCCATGTCAGAGGTGACGTTGCTACTTGATAGCCTCTATTTTCAAGAAATTGTATTCCTTCTAAAATAAATTCCCATGGCAAGCTTGCTGTTACAGATTGGTTATCTGTAATGTGGACATCCATTATTTATTTCCACTTTACAGATAAGCCTCTGGCCATGAGTACTGACAATTTAGTGGCATTATTTTCTGTGTTTTTTACTGATATCCTTCCAATAATCTTCTGAAGGTTTGATCACATTCTAATTTAGATAAAAGTTCTATTTTATCAATTGACAAGTTGCAACGTAAAGCATGTTCTGGAAAAGAAGCTGCTTTGGTCTCCATTATAGGTCTATTATGTATTGGTTTATACCGAATGTCAGTGGTACTTTTTGTATGCGTCTTGAAATTGTCGAGTATGAAGGCTATGGCCAACCTAATTTTAAAAGATAATTATAGCCATTTATTCCATAAGAATATCTTATTTGAAGTGCTTCCTTTACTGTTTCTTTAGACCATTTGTGAGCTACGGACTTGGAAAGACCTTAAACTTGATCAGGCCTGAGAAGGTTGCCAAAATATCTTTGAAATGATTAAATTTAGATCTTGTCATGACTAACTCTTTTTTCAATCGTGTTGAGTCCAGGTCAGCTAAATTTTGCACTTATCGAAAATATTCAAGTTACAATGACTTTCTATCATAAACCATGAAAATTCATTATGTTACTACTGGAGGGAACATTCAATGATTTTTCCACATTATTATCATTACTTCATAAGAAATTTTCTTTTTCTGATGTTTCGTCAATTAAAACTTTTGCTGTTTAAAAGGTTGGTCTGTTTGAGGTTCAGAATTAATTTTACGTTTCCGCTCCTATAAAAACATTAAAACATTCGATAGCTATATGTTCTTAGATTTATATAAAAAAAAAATTAAAGTGGGTATATCAAAGCTACAGAATTTATCTTGTTAAGTAAAGACGAACTTATGTGTTGTAAAGATTGTAGGTACTGCATCAGGACGTAATTTTTGTAGACCATCCTGGCTATCATTTTCGAACTGTTGATTAATGAAATGGCACTGTAGAAATCTCAACCATTATAAAGATATTATTTTTCATTTTCAAGATATAATCATATCTGACAGATTCTGTACCAAGACTTCAATTCTCACTTGTCACGATGAATGTTTGAAACTTATCTTTTTGCTCTGTTTGTATCACTCGGAAACCTTTTAAGGTTGCAAATTTTGGTAAATGTTCAGTTTAGGCCCTTAAGTTTTTGGAGGATTTCTAAAGTTTTTTGATAAAGTGTCCATCCTGTATGATTTTTTAAAAATGGCGCCGGCGATGCTGCCATCAATCTATGGACCCGTTTGCGTCACTTCTTCAGAATATTTGAGACCAGTACGGCAATCTTTGTGTCCAAAACTGAGCATATTAATTTTCCGTATTTCGTTTATGTGCCAAAATTGTTAATAAAAATATTTCTTATTGTAGCCGTCTACCTAATGTAACCTAACCTAACCTAACCTCACATTGATTAACCTATTTTCAAACATTTTTAGTTGTATTGCATAGAAAATCTCATAAGGAATTTTCATTTTTAAAAATTTTTTTTTTATTTTTTATTTCGAAGATTGAGACCGGTCTTGTTTTACTCGTCTCGTCGTCGTGGGCTTTCAGCAAAACTATAGAATGGATACTTTATCTAGAAAAAAAATCTTCTTATGGAAATTTTCCGTTGAAAAAATCGTTTTTTGAAAATTTATAACATTGTTATTTCTTGATCGTTCAGAGTGGGAGTGGTTTCTTTTTACTCCTCTCAACGTGGGCTTTCAGGAGAGCTACACAAACCCCCCCCCCCAAAACTTGAGGGCCTAAACCGAACTTTAGCCCAAGTTTTTGATGTGTGATTGCAATCCACCGCAGAACAAATTTGAGGCATTTTAACGGCCACGATTAAACGATTGAAAAATATATTTACAAGTTCGTTATTAAAACAAGAACACGCGCACATAATTACGAACTTCACGAAAGAAAAGCAAAATTATAAGTAAGATTAGGGTATACAACGCCAACGTCATGCAGCAAAAGTTGCTAGAATTCTAGGGAAATTATCTTTTATTTGCAGTAGGTGATGGTACCTACGCCATCTTGGAGGTTTTAGCATAAGGAGAATGAAGTGATAATACCCACATTTTTATAATAATACCCTAGTTTAAAGTTCCTTTATAAGCGTTGGGCAAAGCTACATTACAATATCGGCGGTCATGTTTGATCTCAAATGCACGTTTCAGAATCTATTTTGTATAGCAACACCGAACAAAACAATTTCAAGTATTTAGAATAACCGTAACAGGTGGATCAAGAGTTTGGCCCACTAATTAAAAAATTCTAAATCATAAAAGTGACTCGCTCATTAAAAACAATCCTGATTTTACTCAACTGTTATCTATATTATGTATAGTATTAAGAACTCTGAAGAGGCTGACTGTTGCACTTCCCCTATCTGAATTAATTTGTTAACTAACCGAATCCAACGCAACATAACCTAACCTATAACCTATTGACCATTATCACAATGTCTAGTTATCAAATTGTAACCAAAAAATGCTCTATAGCGTAATTAGACCTGCAATATAGACATTAGACAAGTCAAACTTTTTTGAGCTTAGTTATTGTGATTATGCACTAAGGTGGAAATTAGAAGATCTCATCATTAGAAAAATTGAGTTGACGTTTAACTTGATGACAAATTGTATTTCTATTTGAAATAATGCAAGAAAAACTCGTTGCAAACCATCATTGGCTTCTGATCATCAATAGAACTGTTTCAATTTGGTAAATCTTCACAACATCAGAACTTTAAACTGGTTTGTGGTGGAAAGTGACACCAAATTCCCAGCAGTTTCTTTGTAGATATCACAGCTTGCAGCATGTATTTAAGAGTTCTCTTGATACAGTCCAAAAGTGTTCTCGTGTATTTGCCAGAACATGTAAAGCTTAAAAAGCTCAACTTATCTGAAAACCAAGCGATTCACTCGAACACCATTGCGCCAAGGGAAGGGTCTAGAAGATTTAATCCATTCGAAAAACCAGACTGTCCTGGAAGGCTCTATATGGACTTTGAATAAAGTAAGGACCAGCCTATCAGGAACCAAACTTCGAACCAGATTGCGCAATTAGACATTAAAAATTAAGAAAGTTTGTGTAGTCTTTGTAAGCTTTTTATAGGAAAAAAAGTAATTGTAAATAGTAAAAGCTTGGCTGACCTAAAAAAACTGTTCAAAAACGATTACAGTATAATCTACTTGTCAGTTTTTAGATATCTATTGGACTGTTTGCCTTAATTAGGCCTGTTTAGGATTTAACAGGCAGCGTTATCCTTGTAAGACCGTAGCTAACAATTAGCAAAAGATCGCAAGTGGAGCTACATTTCATTTTTTTTT
>VTPC01080891.1:0-10116 GCA_011009095.1 Ignelater luminosus | reverse complement strand
AACGAGATCTGTGGAAAGTAAGTATACTTCATAGTACTGTTGACAAATATTGAAGATTTCATTAAGGTTGGTATTGTAATTTTGTATAAGAATTGTAACTTTTTCATAATTTTACGGTAATTGTGCATTAAGTCAAAATAAATCGTGTGGAATTTGTTTAATCCTTCAAAAGACTAATTGCTATTTAATTTATTTGTTGGTACTACAAAAATGAAAATTTCATATATTGGTATTGGGAGGATAAAATTCCCATTTAATCTATTAGCAATTAATTGAACCTAATAAGTTTGCTTCTTTCTGAGTTAATTAACCACGAAAAGAATACCCTTCTAAGAGCTATTATAAGTCGGTGATTCTACTGTCTTCTTTAGTATCTACAGTGTAGCCAAAAAATTGAAACATTTTTCTTAATTCGGGACAAGTAGATTTTTTAAAATATAAAATAATGATGACGTCAGCAATTTTTTATGACTTCTTTGTTTGCATTTAAATCTTTTTATGGGTGTAAATCTTTTTTAATTATACAATTGAAAACCTTTGCAACCTTTACTAAAAGTGTCTCAACGATTTTAAATTTTTTCAAAAATACTCATGAAACCTTTTCACTTTTAATAAAAATATCTAGATATTCGAAGTATTGACCAAAGCTAAAATTTCTCAGTATCATCATAACGATAGAGATATAAGACCAATTTGAGTCAGATTAGTGATTGCAACTGCAACAAAAACGAAATTGACAAAAACGACTGATTTCTAAATGGCGCTTTCCTTCTAAAGTACTCGAGGTTTGCTCTACTAGGAATACCACAGAAGGTCATCAAAGAAGGATCGAAAGACTTTGATCTCAATGGTCTGAAAAGTTTCCGACCTCAACGTGAAGATGGCAGCACTCGTAAATAGAAGCTACTGAATTTCGTTGTTCATCTGTTGACAGTTACTCACCAAAGTTTCAGCCATTTTGGACGCGCAGTTTTTATGTAACAGTCGTTTGAGTGAGTTGATGTGAGTTTTTTTGTGAAAATGGACAAAATCGAGTATCGAGCTGTCATTAAATATTTGTTTTTGAAAGGCAATACGCCTTCGCAAATAAAAGATGAGTTGGATTCTGTGTATGGGGACTCTGTACCATCATTTACCACAGTGAGATTTTGGGCTGCTGAATTTAAACGTGGCCGTAAGAGCTTGGGAGACGATGAACGTTTGGGACGTCCAAAAACTGCAACTACAGACGAAAACATCGCCAAAGTTCACCAAATGGTGCTAGACGACCGCCGAATTAAAGTGAGAGAGATAGCAGAGGTTATGAACATGTCAAAAGAACGTGTTTGTCACATATTAAATCAACATTTAAGCATGAGAAAGCTGTCCGCGCGTTGGGTGCCGCGTTTGCTCACGTTAGACCAAAAACGTGTTCGAATGAATATTTCCAACGCTCTTTTGGCGCAGTTGAGGCGAAATAAATCCGAGTTTTGGCGCCGATTAATTACTGTAGATGAAACTTGGATACACCATTATACGCCCGAAACAAAAATACAGTCCAAACAGTGGACTACAAAGGGGGAACGGGCTCCAAAAAAAGCAAAAACTGTTTTTTCGGCTGGGAAAGTGATGGCGACTGTTTTTTGGGATAGTCATGGAGTTATTTTAATCGATTATCTTCAAAAAGGAAAAACCATTACAGGAGCATACTATGCTGAAGGCAGAACTTGCGAAAAAACGGCCACATTTGCAGAAAAAGAAAATGCTGTTTCACCAAGACAACTCACCGTCTCACACCTCAGCGGTTGCCATGGCGAAATTTTACGAATTACGGTTTGAACTGCTTGACCATCCGCCTTACTCACCAGATCTAGCCCCAAGCGACTTCTTTTTGTTTCCTCATCTAAAAATTGCGCTCGGAGGACAAAGATTTTCGTCAAATGAAGAGGCAATCACCTTCGTGAACAATTATTTTGCACAGAAAAATGCCGAGTACTATTTGGACGGGTTACAGAGATGGGAGCATCGCTGGGAGAAGTGTGTAGAGTTACAAGGAAACTGTGTTGAAAAATAAACAAAAATTTTCAGAAAAAATGTCTTGTATCTTTGTTAGGTCGGAAACTTTTCAGACCACCCTCGTAAATATATTGGAGATGTCTTTTGCATATCTCAATAAGACTTTTGGAGGCATTATCTAGAATCGCAAAAAATGATTTATCATCTTCAAAAATAGGAATTTCAGTAAACAAGACAATAAAGTCAAAATGGACAAGTGAAACTGAATTTGTAAGGTAAGATCAAAAACGAGCGAACGAAATAAGTAGATTTAAAAACATGATAATTAATTTTTTTGATACAATTGCTAGGAATAGCTACTGCTGTACCTGGCAGATTCTACGAGTATATGGTTGATTTTTAGAGGATTGTTTGTTTAATATTTGTTTCTATTGTATTGCTTTATTAACGTTGTTCCAATGGCAAAATTCCAGATAACGACAAATATATATCTTTTGACAATTCAGACACTGTATCTGGTGCTTTAGGTTTTTCAGCTATAGTTTTGAATTAAAACAAACCCAAATTAGCAAAAATAATTCAGGTGCTCTTTCAAGCATACCATTACGTACATACTCAAATTAAACTCGTATTTATCAGACGTAATCTGAAATCTACAGTCAAATTGAAAGTTTTTCATCTGTTTTACTTTGGTCAAATAGACTTCTTTATGCAGGATACAACACTTTAAAAAGTTACTAACTTGTGTTTGTTTTTCCCTGCACCTGCTTGTACGTCATACCAAAAAGCTCATCATGATCAATGCTTGACCAATATCGCATGTCGAAATTTATGATTTTAAATCGGCCATGGAACAAGTAGATAAAGATGAACATCATTCAAAAACAAAGATCAATGTTGAGAAATAACAAGCTTTCTGTTTCAATTTCTGGGATCAGGAGGGAAATTGGGAAGCTACTGAATCTTTTTTGATGGCATCCTGGGAGGAAGTTAGACAATTACAATTTCTCATTACATTATCTTTCTGAAAGAATGTCCTAGATGTTTAGTTGATGGCTGAACAAGGTGCAATATTAAATAAGTAAATGAAGGGCCTAGTGACGGACTGCAATTATTGCAAGAGCTACAAAAATGTGAAAAAAAGTCTTATGGTAATGGCATTCTTTCTTGCAAATTAGTCTTTTTAATAATAAAATTTGGACTTTTGATAATGCCTTCTAATCACTTGGCGAAGAGCTAGAAAACTTTTGTAAGTATATGAATATGATATGACACTGTATAATACAAATAATTAATTGGGAATCGATATTTTAAAAGAGATCACTGCAATGACAGTTGTTCATTGTTAAATTGAAGCAAACGTTTTGGTTTTGAAAAACAAAACAAATTAATTTTTGAAAAAAAATCAGTGGTTTCTGTTTTTGCATACATTGTCAAAATAATTATCACGAAGTCAGCGCGATAACCTACTATTACAACTGATATTGTTGCTTTGAATTTCTTTTTTCATATACGATAGTACTATAAAAGATAATTTTCTAACACCTAATAACCACAGCCAGCTATTAAGGGTTAATATTGCTCGAGTTAGTATTTAAAAGTTAATTTTGCAGCGTATAATATAAAAACATTTCTATTCGCTTGGGTTTACTTGATGAAAACCAGTGTGTAGCTATTTAATTGCTAGAGCAATTTTCACTCCGCTGTGAATTTTTACTTTTTATGAAACAGAAACGGGATCTACTTACCGTACAGTAAATGAAGAATGCTCCCAAGGTGATGACTCGTAATAAAACGGGACTGGCAGCGCGAACAACCTGCATATAAAAAAACAAATGAATGCATATTTAGCGTACGTGGGTATTAATATTTCAGATTATTAGAAAAGCTATTTGTCCTTTTGGTCGACAAGAACAGAGCCTACGTTAAATTTAATTAGTTGCCGCAATAAATAACTGGGTAAAGTACAAGAACGATGACGGTACCATTCTAAGTTCCTATAAACCATATGAACTGGCTTCTTGCACCCCACGGAATCGTTTTATTACATACTGTCGGGAACAGTGCTGCCATTGGAAATAACCTCGATTTAACGTAAAATAGCAGGAAATTTTTGAATTATGATATTAATGTGCTGAGAAAACTACGATTAATTTTCACGTCATTTGCATAAAGCGTAAAATTTTTCTATGAATAGGTATATCTAATTAGCAATTTAAATTCTTCAGAAAATATCTAGCAAGAGTAATTTTTTATACTGAAGGAAAACCTATTATACGCTCATGCTACAGAAAAAACTTTATAGAGAGAAAGAACTGTAAACATAGGATTGTAAAATAATATGATACGGTATTATTATATTTTTGGGGGATTTTTCGTAGCGCAAAAAAGTATTATTCGTGTTTACTGGGTTTCTTTTATTTCCCGTATTCATTCTAAAACACCATTACTGTGTATTAAGTTACTAAAACCAATGCGTTACCTATTATAAGTCGGAATTATTGGTAATACTGAAAACAGAAGTGGAAAGTGGTCAATACTTTCAGAAAAAAAATTGTACAGGGACTGGTAAAAGAAGATATACACTTTTAGCTTTGTAGAATTCACTTATTTATAAACATACATATATTTTAATTTTAAAAACACCTACAAACTTTAAAACTTTGTTCCTAAATTTTCTGTAATATTATATTGTTATGGCATTTGTACTGTCTTTGACTTTGAAGATCTTTGTAATTTAATTATTGTATAAATTTTGTATTATTCTCAGCCAATAGTGTCTGCCTACTTTTTTCGGACACTGTATAAAAAGAAAAATTAAAAAGCTATCAATTTTCATGTTGTTAAGGTGAATTTGATACATAAGTTTATCACTTTGGTAGATACAGCTAATCAGTCATGATTAGTTTTGCAAAAGCAGTTAGTTTGCGGATCTGGTAATGGATGTCTTAAAAAATAGAATGGGATTAAATTGTTATTAAATAGATATAAGACACATAAAACTGGCTCATTTAATTCTGCTTGGAGGAAACCACAAGGGATAATTGTTAAATTCACGAGTTACGCGTACCGCAATTTAGTATTTTCAAATAAAAGAAATCTTTAAGGTTCAAATTAAGGAAGGTTTCACCTACAGTGTAACAAAATGTTGTAATAATTTAAAGATGGTAAAAGCCATGCTGTTCAAGATAAAGACGAACTTATTTTATGTTATAAATTGTCACGATTTTTGTATTTTTCTTATTTATTATTCTTTCTAGTATCAATTTAATTTTGTTAATTTATTTTATTTAGATAGTTGATAATGCAGACCAGACATTTTTACTGGTTCTAATCTTAATTACCTAAAACTGAACGTCAACTGATGGATTTACTAAAATTATTTAATATACCAAAACATTAATTGCACTAATTATTAATTAAATTGAAAATTTGTTGAAATACATAAAGCAAAATCTGTGGGTGCAACCAACAAAACAAAATTAAAAATGATTTGCTTCTGTTGGTGCGTATCTTGATAATTATGAGTTCACTTCCATTTAAACTAAATTTGACTCAAGTACTCGTATATATCTGTCAGCATGCATCCTTAGACAGCTCTCATTTGGTAGAGTTTACTCCAGACAAGGCGTGGTTTGTACTTTGCGTGATGCAAGCAAAAGAGAGAATTTGTGCAATTGAATGTACATTTCCAAATGAAGATCAAAAATTAATTACAGAATCACTTTAGATAAACTTGTTGAACCAAGAACGCAAAATTTAGCACAAAATGCACAAACGGCCCAGACACGAGCAGCCGAGCAAAAAACAGCTACAGCAGTTTTATATCGGATGTTCAGTTAAAAAAGTCATCAACTTGTACTACCCTTTTAAAACTGCATAAAGCTGTTGTTAGATCTCCGTCCAACATGATTTTTTCTTTAGTCGTGTCGATAATCTACAGAAATTATGTTGTCACCTAAGGAAATTGGTGAATCAAATTAGGTATAAATACAGCGTATCTCAAAATTCAAGACAGCTACGTATGACGTGAAATGTAATGAGTAACCATATCAGACGTTTATTTCATTTAATCGTAGAAGGTTTTTGCCATAGCCAAAATATACAGCGCATTTCCTCTATAGCCTAAAGTCTCTACTTATTGTCAAAATTTATAGATTTAGTAACTTATTTCAATAAACTAAGAGTTTTCCTATGAGATTTGCATTGACAGATATATCTAATAGTAACATTTCAGAGCGTGTTCGACTGAGACTCAGGGTAGTCTCTAGGATATCTGCTGCTCGGGTTCAAAACTTTGTCACCCTTTTCTCTGCAGTAAATATTAACTTTGTAAGGTGCGTTCTATTTTTGATGTATTCATGAGACATATTCATTACTATTAGAGACAGAGTTGTATTGTCCTTTCCTAATCTTTCAGATAAAGTTCTTTGGTTAAAACGAAATTTTTTCATATCGTTTTTCCACTAACACCAGAAATTCTCAAAAGTACTGCCATTCTTCTCCTGTAGAAATAATAAAAACGGTTGCCATTAATATATGTAAGGTCATCACTAGTAAATACAAAACTTTCTCGCCGTCTATAATTTTTGAGTTTAAGAAAAAATTTAATATGCCTTGTTTGGCTGAGCTCATAGTAGAAAGGTTATCGTAAAAGCTTTCCAATAATTAATTTGATGTAATTATTTTCAGAAAATGGGACACTAGCGCATAACATATCTAAAGTACATGAATATTTGAAAAGTAACTTTAGGTAGAAGTAGATGTCAATACTTTAGAGAAAATGACTTTCTGATTTCTGTCTGTAAGCAAACAATTTTGTTCTCACCAAGTGTGACTACGGTCGCTACATTGATGTTACTTCCTTATGAACAATCATACCAATTTAATAATATAATTGAACATATCGATAATACTAGCACAAGCTCAAGATATAGCAGAATGTCAAAATCAAAACAAGCTGGTGGTGGTAGCGTGCATCCGATTGCTTATTCAGATCACGTGGCACCACTCGATTTCGATATTTTCATCTAATGCGCCGTTGGTGGCAATATAGAATTAGGAAAATACTGGCGGCAATATACTTGCCAAGGAAGCCGAAAAATGGAAAAACAGAGCAATGTATCATTTGTATCATTTTTTATGTTTAGTCTAAATTTGGCTTCCGATTTGCAAAAACATATTGCCTATGGTAAACATAGAAACATAGCTTTCTAAAAAGCCCCATTTTGAGCAACGTTATTGGCAATATCTTCGACTGTATTTATAGCAATACCTCATATTCTTTGTTTGAAAATTCCAAAAGAAATCCAAACCAAGCTTTTCGTTTTCATGATTTTCAAAAAACACATATGTATCATTATAATCAAATGTCCACTGGACTGGAAGACATGGCTGCAGACGCAAGACACAAACAACAAGCATTCTACGAATTCTTAACATCAATATTATTATTAAGTCGTAAAGAAAAAGTGATCTCTTACAACAACCTACGAGTCTCTATTTTTGTTATTTACAATCATAATCTCTTTCTGGCAATATTGCCTGCTTTCGAACAACATTTTCCATTTTTAATATTTCCAGTATTTGGCAACATATAGGAAAGCAGCAATTTTTCATCCTGAATGAAACGCTCTGTGTATTCTCTTCCCCAGTGCCTTCTCTGGTATGTTACATCCACCCATGTAGAATCCCGGCAGTTTGTTTCGCTCAGAAGTACCAAATCGGAAATTTGAAACTGCAGCGTCCGCCTGTAGATAATCGCAAATACTAGATTGTTTTATCTATCAAATCTGGATAACTCTAAAAAAATTATTTGAATTGGATTTCGGAATAATCAATATCCAGAAACTCCTAAGAGATTTTTTTTTAAACATTAAAACAGCATTCCTTTTGGACCCCCGCACAGTAAATTGAAATTTAAGAAAAAGTGGTCATGAAGAGAAAAATGTCAAGTTAAATCATTAAACCTTTGATAATGGATTTCTGCCAAAAAATGTCTGGAGAATATGAAACTGACTCACTAATTTCAAATGATCTGCGTTACACTATGTATTGATTCAAAGTTGCATATTCGTAAAGGTATACCTTTGTGTTTTTACAGTTGTCTGTACATAGTATATTCTAAAATGATTTTGATCAATGTCTTAATCTCTGATTGTCTATGTCTTAAACTAACAAATAATGTATTTTAAATAGCCTCTACTTCCTTTAATCACTTAATATTCGATTCGCAGTTTGGTAGATCTAACATTCTTCTGAATCTTATAAGATATTTTCAAAGATTTAGCTGCGATAAGTCGCTACTTTTAGAGATAATTGGAAATACAGGGTTATTCAAATTCGAGTAGTACCATTGAGATCTTGCAAACTGTAAGAGATACAAAGTCGGCTAATGTAAAACAAAGTTGCATATTCTGATGTTTAATAATAATTTAAAACGAACTTCGATCTAACTTCATTATTTTGAAACAAACTCAAAAATGGAGTTTTTTGATTTTCTTATTATTATTAGGAACTTCTAAAAATGGTGAAAACTTTCTAAATGTATTTTTTGTCCCTATCTTAAAGTGGATACCTGAGTTAGTTGCACCTACGAGACGGCCCTGCTGAGACTATTGTTAAAAAAATATAATCACTAGTAGAACTTGACAGAGTAACAATTTAAAACAATTAAAAAAATTTAAAAAAAAAGTTGATATTGCTCAAAAAATCAAAGTTAACATGAGGTATAAATTTGTATTTACACATAAAATCCTATGACTCATTTAAGAAAAAAACGAGATAAACACCCAAAAAAAAAATCAAGTGGGGTGAAATCAGGAGATCTAGCCGGCCATTCCATTGGACCACGTCTTCCTATCTAGCTATTAGGACAGACCTCATCTAGGTATTCTCTAAAACAAAGTGAATACAGTGGTGGTGCACTATCTTGTTAATATCAGACATTAAAACATTAAAATTTCAAGTTTAATAATTTAATTATTAAATCCTCCATATCTCTAAAACTACTAATTTTAAATACCACATGTGGAATATTGCTGAACTCAGAAAAAAATCCACTTTTTATTTCTTGCTAAAAATAAGGGGGTTCCATTAAAAAAATGTCAATGACGTCATAGGCCCCAGAGTAGTAAACTAAAAAATTAAATTAACGTCCATAAAATCTGGAGTAAAAAAATAAAATTGACCTGTCCCAGCTTTTCTTCCAAACAGTAATAATAAAAAAATATGAATTTTATTCCTTACTTTATTTACACACTGTATAGTACAGTCTGTTACTTCAAGGTAACAAAAATATCACTGTATTGAGGTAACCTACAAAAACAAATGTATCGTGATTTTTCAAAAATGCGAATAGCAGCTAAAGGATGACGTCATACAAGAAACAAAAACTGTGCGATATAATATAATCTTACAAGGTTTTATATCAGTTTGAGTGATGTTTATGTAGTAGCGGTTACGATTTTGGTCAATATATTTTTTATAGGTTTCATTTTTTGAATAAAATACACACAATATCAAAATAAAATAAGAATACGATGGAAACTGCGCGCTCTTTTCACTGCTTTAGGAGAAAAGATGTATGTACCTAGTATACAGAAAACATTAGAATGCATAAACAGCTACCCAATAGTTTGTTTCAGATTTCAAGGAATTCATTTGTTATGTCAATGTGCCAGTGATTGAACAACAGAATGTTTTGCATATTGATTTTTAAACTAAAATACATGATAAAATTGTACTACATGTTTATGAGATTTTGAAATAAGTGATATACGAAGCAAGGTTCACTGCAAACAATGTGTACAGAAACATGTCATTTTCAATTTCTATGCTAAATACTTCAGTGTGCATGTGTATATAAAATACTCCATTTTGTCTTTGTTTTTCGTTGTTGTTGGAGTTTCCACGACAATATAATGCAATGTAAGAAGAGTAATTGTTTCAGTTGACATTTATACATACCTAGAATATCTTGTATGTACTGTCATGGTTTATTGTTTTTAAATACGGCTTTACTATACAGAATGGCCCGCTTAACTGTAAGATACATGCTTCTGACTCTTTGATTATTAATATTTCGTTGTCCTAATTAACAAACCACGTAACTCCAAAAAA
>VTPC01080871.1:0-13326 GCA_011009095.1 Ignelater luminosus | reverse complement strand
TATCAGCTTTTTCCAAATCTGCTACTGCCAGCAAGATGCTGCTATACGCTGTCTCGTTTCTATAATTCCTGCTAAATTTTTGTCGTGTCGGTAACTATACCTTATTGTGCTACTCCCATTAGATTATTGTTATTCTTTGGTTTGCTGTTAACTAATTAATCATATATGTATTTAACTAATATGTTTAATCTAAATCTAACTTTGAAAACGCTAGAAATTTGAAATGGATTGGAATTATACAAATGAGACAGGGTATATGTACCACGTCTTTCGCACGTATCACCAAGTAAAGACATGGATGTGCGAAATGAAAAACCATTTGGTCTGGAAATGGAGAAAGGACAGTCAGATTTCGACTGGCGATGTCGTTTGGCTTTGATATTTTATTTCATAATGCTAAAAGGTCATACTTTATGTTGTTAATTACAGAGAATAGTGCATAATGTGCCAATTATTTTTGTTCAAAAGAGGCGGATTGCTACGTATCTAAGACACTGCTCAAAATGTGCCGAACGTGGAAAATGGTGTACTTTTATAAATGCTAAGATGAAACTAAATATGAAACATAACTATTACTTCCAGATTCATGGTCAGTTACATATTGCTTAGAGAAAATATTTTTTATTTGTTTTTTGGACCCCTAAAAGTGTTAGTATTCAAAAGATTTTTAAAGACAGGAAGTTTTGGGAACAGAAAGTGATTGACAGATTAATCGATTTTTACATGAATCGTAATCTTCTTGAATTGGTTGATTCCAGAATAGAGAGGCAGTTACCTGTAAGAAACGGTAGAGTCAAAGAATTTACTATGGCACTGACGGTTTACGTCGTGTACACGCAAACAACTAAGACAATGTTCAACGAACTTCAGAAGGAGTCGTTCCTGAATTTGCGAAGTCTGTCTGTCTGTTTGTCTGTCGGTCTGTCTGCATTTTTTTTAATTCTGAAATTCTGACTTCAGATTTGGATTCTACATCAACAACTAAAGACAACGTGGCGTCTTCGTTTTTTGATATCTCTTCGGAAACATAGTCAAAATGGCCGCCGAAATTTGAAAAAAGTAACAAAACGGAATTCGTCGTGGTTATAATTTGCATTCCCAGATGTTTTTGACTGAATAGATTCACAAAACCGGTTGGATATATCACACGCAAAGATGCTTATTCTATCATTTCCACATCATCCTTCTACTTTACCATAACAATAAAGAGTACAACAAAAATAGATCAGCATCGTAATAACAATTATTCAAGAATATGTTCGGTTTGGGGGTTGGGGTTGTTTCTAATGATATGAAAACTGTTTACACTTTGGCTTGATAAATCGATGATATGTAGAAAGAAAAGAAAATTGTGAACTTCTAGTTGTTCTTGAGATTAACTTTTGGGGTCTTTTGGCAAAGTGTTATAAAGCGAGAAAAGTACATAATAATATTTATTCTACAGATTTAGTTGATGATGATAAGCAACAAACTGCAGTCTAGTATTATGCTAGTGATCTACTAAAATTAGATAATTTTTATTTTCATGCATCAATCAAATCAAATGAAATCCATCGTAATTTTAGATAAGTAAAGTAAAATAGGCTTTATCATTGCCTAGCAACCAACGGAGCGCAATTCGAGCATCTATTACGATAAATGTAATAATGCACCTTTATTAAAATAAAAAATTTAATTCTTCGAAACCCAACCGCCGATTTGATTTTTTCAAACACCACTGCATTTTGGTATTGAAGACCTTTAATTTGCTGTGCTACATGCCATATCATCCTATTTAAAATTTTAAAGTAGGGCTGGCTGGAGCTTAAAGGTTTTTAATCGAAAACTTTGTACATAGTTTAGTCCTCCCTCCCGGTATGAGAAAATGTCTTTGTATTTATTCTAATATCTTTTTGGTTTTCAAAACATTCAGAATGGGAAGTTTTAAAATGATCACCCTGTATATTACTACTTTTTAAAAATATAATTGACGGTGATGAACAAATTTGATTAATTGTATTTTTGATTAATGATAGTTAATTTTTTTAATCAAAACTCTCTATCACATAAAATCTGGTGTTTATGGTTCCGAAGATATGAATTTTAGGTGTACACTATACAGTGTGTCCAAGATAAGGATGCACAACGTGGGGATCTTGGAAACGGTAAGAGATACAGGATCGGCTAAATGGGATGAAAGTTGGCTAGGTATAGGACTTTTTAGTTCGCGTTTGCAAAATTTAGATATCTTGGATAGTTTCTGAAATATTTAAAAATATGTTGATTTCTCGATTTTTGTTTTTAATTTTTCTTTCATTTATTTGAAGAGATATCGGAAAACTAAAACCACTTTTCCGTTTCCACTTTTTGCGCTCTATAAAATACGCTAACAACATTTATGTAGAACGTTTCGGTTTCGAGTAACCATCATCAACCTCATTTTTCTAAATGGGAGGAATAACAATTAAAAATTGTTTTGAATAGCTCTTGTTGTCACGATTCTAATGATGTAAACATGATAGGATTATTTTCGTTTTTTATGCTATAAGTTAATGCATTCAGCAGTACTCTGGCCTGCACGATTACCTGATCTAACACCATTAGATTCTTTCCTCTGGGGTTTCATCAAGAATTATGTGCTTAACCAAAATTTTGAAGAAGAACAGCAATTATCACAGTTAATCACAGCAGGGTTCAACACAAAAAATCAGAATCAAAATAATCATATCATATTTACATCAGTAGAATCGTGACAACAAGAGCTATTCAAAACAATTTTTAATTGTTTTTCCACCCATTTAGAAAAATGAGGTTGATGATGGTTACTCGAAACCGAAACGTACTACAGAAATTGTGTTAGGGTATTTTAATAGAATACAAAAAGTGGCAATGGAAAAGTGGTTTTAGTTTTCCGATATCTCTTCAAATAAATGAAAGAAGAAATAAAAACGAAAATCGAGAAATCAGCATTTTTTAAATATCTCGGAAATTATCCAAGATATCTAAATTTTGCAAACGCGAACTAAAAAGTCCTATAAATAGCTAGCTTTCATCCTATTTAACCGATCCTGTATCTCTTACCGTTTCCAAGATCCTCGCGCTGTGCATCCTTATCTTGGACACACTGTATACTGGTATGAATGTTCAAAATTTGAATAAAATACAATACTAATGCATGTCAGTAGTAATGAACTCATTACAATTAAAATAATAATACTGATTTATTCAAAGGACTATTTCATTTCTTTACTAATTCATCATCTTTTATGTTCTCACCTCTTGGATGTATTCAAGCGTGTTAATCGCCAACAGATGCACTGAAGTATGCTACTACAATGGCGATAAAATTTTGAAATTCTACAATCAAAAAATTAAAGAGCGGCTTTCCAGGTTAGGTAGAAAAGGAGGGTATTTTTCGCCATAGACGGCCTTATTATTGTTTAATAAAATAATATCACACATCTGCGATAGTCGATAGTCTTAATTATTTTATTATTGTTATTAATCATTTTTGCGTAGAAGCTGCAACTTGAGACCTCACTTCAGAAAAATATTGTCTTTTTTGCATTACCAAAGGTGAGCCGTAAATATGAAAAAAACCAATAGAAAAAGGTACAAAAATACATTTTCTATTATCATATAATCAATTGCTGACTAAGATTTCGCACAAATTTTGATTTTTAGACTTAGAATTACTATTAATTACTAATTAATAGCTACGATAAAGACCTCTTCTAATTTCTGTATTACATGTGCCTACAAAATAAAAATATCTACCATGCACCTACATTAGAAAATAAATTTGTTAGCCAGTCAATTTTTAATATTTACTATGTATTGCTCCTTATGAACGACTTCTCACTTTTAGCTTCTGTTCAAGAAGAATAGGATTAGTTTGTACGTATAACAAAGGAAATACACAAATTTAGTGTTGACACTTTTATGACCAGTAAGACGCAGGTAAAACTTAACCCCCGGCAGTATTTGCAAAAGAGGTTGCCTAAGTTCTACAGATGTTTTCTGTAATTCAAGTATTTTCTATAATTCAATTTTGTTTTTCATGCAAATTGTGGTCTACACATAAACGATAACGACATTCTGATTTGATGTAACTGACGTTCAAACAAAGCAAAATCTGGCAGTGCATTCCTTTTTTTCAATTTCTAACCAATAGTGAAGTTAATCACTTGCCAATTTACCTTAATTAATGCTAATAACTTTGATTAGAAAATGAATTTCTAATTTTTCGATGGATAGACATAAAACTATTGATGAGTTAAATAACTACAGGTATTGATATCACTTTAAAAGTGAAAGACAAAGTTTGTATTTGCTTGCAAAATTTGAGGAAATTTTAGTCTGCAGCATTCTCTCTGAAACTACTAAATATAACCCTTAACAGGAAAGTACGGCGGATATATGCACGTGCACGTGAAGGACGGTCCCGTATTTAGGCTACTGATTACATTTTAAAGTAAAGTAAAAACATTTGGAATATAAGTGAAAGTTTCACTGAAATTCTCAAACTGAAATTTTCATTGAAATTTCAGTTTTCGAGTATACACTGAAATTTTCATTGAAATTTCAGTTTTCGAGTATACTGAAATATTTCACATTTGAAAATTTCAAAAGCGAAACTTCCAAATGTAATTTTTCATGGGCACATGGCTAGCCTCACCAACCACATTTATAGAAAGAAGAGAATAGATTTCGGCAAATGAAAAGTGTCGAAAGCGGAATCTTTCCAGAATTAAAACTTTCTGGGAAGGAAATAAATATCTCAGAAACGTTCCAAATTGTTATTACTAATCTTTAGGAAAGTTTTCTTACAGAGCTTCAAACTTTAACTTTTTTAATTTCCCGTCAAGATGATTTCGAGTCTGAGATTAGCTTAAGTGTTTAATAGGAATTTGTAACAAATAGTGTTTTTCTGAAATCAACGCCAAATTAATTATGTGAAATACACAACATACAACCTAAAAATAATGTTCAACTTTAGTGCCTGTTATTATTCCAATAGTAAACAAGCATTCTACTACATGACCTCGACTAAAATGAAATCTGGAATCATTCTACTAAAAACTAAAAAAGGCATAGTGCCCTTTTTGTATTTTCTACAAACAAATTCCTTTATGTTCAGGAAATTAGTATGTATGTGATACAGTTATTTACTGATTGCATTTATTGTTTGATATGTAAAACAACTAAAATAATACATAGTTACATAGCAACAGGCTTTTTACACTATTTTAAAGCCCATGGGTTTCAACGACTAACTTTAGGCTCTAGAACCAAATACATAATGACCAATTTTAAACCTGATTGTATCTAAAATATATTTTACACATGTTTTACATTTATCAACTTACTACATTGTTTTTGGTTTTTTGTTTTTTTAAATCACAATTTTATCACAGGCACAGCGCAGCCGTTGCTCTTGCCATTCGTAACAACCTTCCCAGCGCCGACTTCGACATTCCAGCCAAACACTCGGACCTGCATTGCTGCGCCGCCACCGTCCACGCCCCTCGGGGCCCGTACACATCTTCTCTTTATACATCAGCCCCGATGACCCCTTTCCGGTCGACTTTTTCGAGTATGTGGCTTCTCTCCGTAGGGCTGTTGTTATGGGCGACTTTAACGCTAGACACACGTGCTTCGGGGACACGCTCACGAACGCGAAGGGAAGATCACTGTCTAGTTGCCTCGTACGGCTTGCTCTTTTCCGCATACTAAACTCCAGCCCCACTTTCATCAACCACAGAGGATCGTCGATAGTGGACCACATCCTGGTCACCGACAACCTCACTCCCTTCTTCTCCGAGCTAGCCGTCATCGCTACCTCTATCACTAGCGATCATCTGCCCTTGATCACCAACTCCACCCTGCTTCAACTCCCTGCCCTTAATCCCCGCATCATCACCTACAGAGACAGGAACCGCGCTGACTGGGACGCGTTCCGGGCTCACATCACCGACAACCTCCCAGTCGACCCGCCCCTCACTTCCGAAATAGAGACCGCCGTTCACAGCCTTTCCACCACCATACAAGACGCAGTCGCCACCGCAGTTCCCCTCAAATCCATTAACCCCGACCGTCCGCCCCTTCCAAGAAACATTGTCAGACTCATTAAAGAGAAGCGCAGATTGTTCAGAGAATTCGCCAGAACCCGTGATCCTCTGGTCAAGACGCAGTGGAACCGACTCAACGCGCTTGTTCGGTTGCTCTGCTCTAACCTAGATCACAGACAGGGCAGCCTGTTTTGGAAAAAGCTCCGAGTCATGACGGGCTGCAGAAAACGTAATAATTCCCACCTCGTACACAACGGTCAGGTAACCGCCGAACCCCGGGAAAAAGCAGTTTTCGCGAATCTGCTAGACGAGATCCACCAGCCCCCCAGACGGTCCCGGCTTCGACCAGATCCATCACCTACGCGTCAACGACGCGACCAGAAACGATCTGCGAATCAAAACTCTGGCCAGAGTTCCCCACGAAACGGCGCCCCCGGATATTCTTCCTATCCGGGCGAAAGAAACGGCCACGGCCCTTGCCTCCGGCAAGAACTCCGCTCCCGACGAGGACTCTCTGACCCGGAGAGTCCTGCACCAACTCCCTCCCGAAGCCCTTGAGCTCCTCGTCGCCATCTTCGATAGCTGTCTTCGCTGCGGCCACTTCCCTGCCTCTTGGAAAACCGCCCGCGTGGTCATGATTCCCAAGCCCAACAAAAATCCACATGATCCCACTTCCTATCGCCCCATAGCCCTGCTCAACGTCCTAGGCAAGGTATTCGAAAGAATCCTCGCCGACAGACTACGAGCGCTCATGACCAGGCAAGCCATTCTGCCACCGACCCAGTACGGCTTTCGTCCCGCCATGTTCACCCAGGATCCCCTTCTCAAACTCCAAACGGACGCTGGCGTGGTCGTCAACGCCGGAAGGTGCATGCTCACCACCTTTCTGGACATCGAGCGCGCCTTCGAAAAGATGTGGCACGAGGGGCTTCTTCAAAAGCTCCTCGCAGCCGGAGTTCCCCCTCAGTTCGTCCGGATCATTCGGAGCTTTCTGATCCGCCGACGCCGTACGGGTACGAGTTGGTGGGCAACTCTCCTGCGTCTACATCCCGAGGGCCGGCGCCCCTCAAGGATCCATTTTGTCCCCCCTCTTGTTCATCTTCTTCTGCCATGACATTCCTCGTCCCCAGAACAGGGTCGTCACGTTGGCACAATTCGCTGATAACACCGACCTGTGGGCTACTTCGCCCTCTTCTGCCGCTGCTGCTGTCGAGCGAACTCGCGCGTCTAGAGTCCTGGCTTCAGCGGTGGAGGATCAAACCAAACCCCAACAAGACCCAAGCAATCCTTTTCAGACACCCAAACAATTCTCAGAAACCGAGGCTCTCGGATAACCACGTTCACCTCCAACTATGGGGTAGCCGTCTCCGGCTGTCTCCCACAATCACGTACTTGAACATCAAGTTTTCCAAGACCCTTTCCTGAGCCGAGGAAACTAAGAGATGCTGCAATATCGTCCAGCAACGCAGCTCTCTGTTATCCGTTCTTCGCGGTGGCATACAAAAACCTTCGTTCGCCCCGTCCTGGATTACCGATTCATCTGTTTCGGAACTGCCGCGCCCAGACTCGTGGATTCGCTCCGCAGGAAGGAGAGGGCCGTGTGTCGGAGGTTACTTCGACTGGATCGTTTCCATCCCTCCGGGGAGGTTTGCGAGCTAGCCGGAATACCTTCGATAGACGCCAGAGACGGCTTTTTGCGAGGAGGCTTCGTGAAGAGGGCCATGGAGCAGAACCGAACCGTCGCTCTCGACACCCTGAGAACTCCGCCCTCGCTCAAACGCCCTCCAGCCATCCTCCTTGCCCAAGGCCCGGAGCTTCCCGACGACCTCCTAGAGGACATCCCCTTGGCCCTCAGGTAAATCCAAACTCACCCGATGCTCGGGACACTTCTCACCAAACCCCCATGCCTCACAAACCTCCAACCTCCCCCACCCCGCCGTAACTCTGCTTTTTGTTCCAGGTACCAACAAGACCTAGGTGACCAACTACATGGCGGACCCAGGTGGACGGGCGCTCTCGCGCGTCGTGGGTTGCGGTGCCCTCATAGAACGAGGGACAGGCTCCCTGTGGATGCCCTTACACCAACAGGGGCGGTGATGCCGGATGGGAGCTGGAGACCGGACCGACGGGGAGCCGACCCGCCGGGTCTCTACACTTCCTCCCTGGCCGGGTCAGACACATTTTAATCGAAGGGTTTCCGGGCCGACTCGCGCGCGTTCACATCCAAACCACTTCCTTCATTCATCGGGCCTCTGCTGCTGCAGGAATAATCATGATTTTGACTTTTGACTTGCAAAAATCCTCATGCTTCCGTAGCTTCAAGACTCGAACATTCTCAACGACTTTGCAGCTATTGCCAGCTAACAAATTAATTCACTTCGGTTAATTAAATTTTGTTGTGCCACTTTGCCATTTAATTTTTTCCTCTTTCTTGACATTCTTGTCTGTTTTGCCGCCGCCGTTCTCAATTTACACGGTTTATTTATCCAAATCCAATTTGATATAGCCTAATCACATTCTAAATTAACATTTAGTCAACCTAGCAGCCGACCGCGTGTAAGTTCGTTTCTTCGAATCCTCACAGGCCGGGTGATTATACCCGGCCCCGTAACTGCTAATTCAACCAGCGAATTATTTAAATTATTAAATTCACATTAACACCGCGAGCCACTCGACCACGTGTTAACCCCTTCACGACCACGTGCTCTCCCCACCCTACCTACTAGCAGCTTCATTTATTGATCTGCCAACCAGGTTCCCCTTCCACAGCTTACAATATCGACCTGCATCAGGCTACCAACCTTTTAGATTATTTAAGCTATTAATTCACTACATCTGAATTAATCCATTTTTATTCTTTTATTTGACCCACGCTCTCATAACTCATTTTAATTTAACCAAACCAAATTAAATAACCTTCCAACGCACCCGCACCCCTGAGCTAGTACGGGGTTGCTAACTTGGACGCAGCCGTCCACGAAGATGTTGCGTAGCCCCGCTTGGTGACACTTCATAAAGAAGAAGTGAACGTAAGGTTAAGAACATAGTGGAGCGGAAAGCAAAGCGCTGAGCAATGCGGAGAGCAAAGCGGCGTAGGAGCAGCAAGCCGACAAAAGAGTAGCAAGCGATACTAGAGTGAAAGACGTGTCTTTAAAAAACATGGATGTTTTTATTAACCGAATGCTCTTCCTTAAAAATCTGGTACTTATTGCAAAGAAAAAGTGGTAGGAGCTGTAATGTTTACAAAATAAATAAAAGCAGACACACACTAGGTGAATTTCATCATTTGTATGAGCAACTGCGTGGATACCCAGAGAAATTTCATTCTTATTTTCAAATGAGTATTTCAACATTGATTATATCTTGGAGAAAATACAACAGAAGTTGTTGAAAAATTGGACAAACTTTATTCAAAATCCTATTGGTCTTACAGAACGTCTTGCAGTTACTTTAAGGTAAGTAAAACGCAGTTATAAGAAATAATGCCCAAGGCATGATTGTCTTATATTTCCCACTTTGCAATACATCATACACTAAAAAAAATACTTTACTAAATTTAAGCAAGAAATTCCGTTTACATCTTATAAAATCTATAACTAACTACTATAGAAAAAATTACCCACACATAATAATACATAACCTAGTAGGTTAATAAGTCTCATCAGAAAAACTGGTTACGTAAGACGCAACTGACGTGGGATTTGAATAATCATGGGTAACATTATTAGTAGTCTGCAACTCTTATCAGTTGTAAACCATTTTGAGGATTTACATGCAGTTGGTATGGCTGGGGTGGTATAATTTCTTGTGTCCTTTCCTGACTTCCATAAGCAAAGTTGTATACAACTTGTTGAATCTTCATTCTTAACAATAGCTTCCGTTGTGGGGAAAATGTTCGAATATGCGGTAACAAACTATCGAAAAAGCTGACATCTTCATCGGTGGTCTTTTGACGCCGGTTCTCTAATATTCTTAATTTAGTTTCTTTCGAAAGGCTTTCGAAATATTGCCAAGATGGTTTGTATTGTTGTGAACCCTCATCTCCGGAATGTTTTACAGGAATTTTCTTCAGCTCTTTACGAAATGTATTTCGCAGAGTTTTCCACTTTGCTTTTACGGTGTTTCCTACAAAAGAATAAAATATACATTTATAATACTTTCAACTACATAACGTGTGCCAATAAAGTAGCTGGACAAAATTCGAACACTTTACAACACTTTATTAAGAAATCTTATATTTTATATGTATATACAAACGAAAACTAATATTATAATAATTCTACTTTTCCTTTTTGTATAGTGGTAAAGGAACATTGTCTCCGATTTTACGTAATTTTTCTTTGACGCCTTTAATCATGTGTCGGACAACATTCATGTCCACCTTTTTGACACACAGTCGAATTCTTCTGGTTAGTTCCTTGGTTGATTTTGCTGTCCATCCATTTTTATACACTTCTTGACACAACAAACTCCAAAAATCTTCGATTGGTCTAGCCTTGGGGATGTTTGGAGGATTTGCCTCTTGAGGTACAAACATTATATTATTATCATTTAGCCAGTCAATAGTCTTTTTGGCATAATGACTCGAGGCTAAGTCTGGCCAGAAGATAATTTTATTATTAGCATGTTTTTCATTAATAAAACGCTTAAGTTTGGCCAAGGATTTCTGGATATATGTCTCACAATTAATAGCTGGAGCCTTGGAATCTTGGATATACAATTGCGATATTCCATGTACGGATATTGCACACCACACAAGCACTTTCGACTCAAATTTAGCTTTAGCTGCAAAGCGGATATCATGTGTATAAAACCCCGCATTTTGATCTCCATTGCTCCATGCAAATGTGAAGTATGTTTCATCATCTTAAATCAACGTCACATTTTCCTTGAAATAACTTCTTCTCAATAGTCGACATCGTTTGGGAATTTCCAGCAATTGTTTTTCGGTGTAACGCGGCACTGTCACTCTATTATGATATTTAACACCCATTTTCATTAAATTTCGTCTAACAGTCTCTTCAGATACTTTAAATTTTCTTGCCAAAGCACGATTGGATGCTCCAACGCGCTCCTTTGCGGCGCTTATAAGTTTTTTCAATTTACTTTTGTTTAGAATTGACTTACGACCAGGTTTTTAAATTCCAATAGATGATAAACCACCATCATATCTCGCAAAAATTGCGTAAATTGTACTACGGCTGATGTTCTCCGCTAAAAAATGGTGTAAAACATACTTTTTATCGTGCTGTCCAAGCATCTTATAAATACGTTCACTTAAATTATTTTGTGCTGCAACTTTCATTATGATCACATCAACACCATGAACTATATATGACAGTTTACATAAACAGAAACAAAAACAGTCGATATTAATGCAATCAAGAAGTAATGCAACTAGATTATTCAGCTTGATAATTTGTCCAGCTACTTTGTTGGCACACGTTATTGTTCGCGCAATAAATTATATACTTTCGTATAAAGGTTTTGTTTTTCTAATAAATTATATTTGTTTATGTTTAGATATTTAGCCACAGGAGTATCCTCCAAAAGTCTCGGATTCACTTTTAGAATGGGAACTACCACAGTTCAATCAGTTGTAAAAGAAACAGTTGAAGCAATTTGGGAAATATTACAACCAGTTCACATGAAAGTTCCCACAGAAAATATGTTTAAAGACATTGCAAAAGACTTTTATGACAAATGGAACTTTCCTAATTGCCTAGGTGCAATTGACGGCAAACATGTCCGGGTCAAATGTCCTTCTCACTCTGGAAGTATGTACTACAATTATAAAAATTTCGGTAACAGTTCGATATAGCTACCACTAGAATTTAACTTCTACAGTAAGAATTCAACCTTACCAATGCACGTATCTCCATTCAGTGAATCAAAAGACACCTGCGGAAGGCCTCTCCGACGCCAGACACTTAGAAATTAAAAAAAAACTCCGAAAATCGACGAATCTGACACTTCTCAAGCATTCCGACTGCCATGACAGCGTAATATCGCGGCGAAGTTCGTGCTGCTCTCCGACAGCGTACCAACCGAGAATACCACAACCCAATTTCCCTAAATCAGCTGGAGGACATTAATCCCGCGCAAGCATGAACGAATTCATTTATTCAATTCGCCCCCCCCCATACAAGATTGGGGTGGAATTCTTGAGAAAAAAGATTGATTTACTACTTCTAACCTAAGCACCCTCTCGCTTCGCCCCCATCACAAAATTAGGGTGGAATTTTTGAAAAAAAATTATTGTTTTACTACTTCTAACCTAACCACCCCCTCCCTTCGGTTCCCCCGCAAGATCATTTTACGAATGACAGAAACCGTGTATAGAATTTTTCATGTTGCAGTAGAGAGTTGGTACTGTCTGCAGCAGCTGATTTACTTGCCAACTTCATTGTTTGTATCGTGTAACATAACCTCAGATGTGCGTGAAAATCGTGTTTGTTTTTCGTCGGTTTCACCAAGATTGGATTAATTTTCTTTACCTCCGCACGCGGAATTGTGTTCTGTGAGAAATTCTCTACCTGCTCATACCAAAAACTTGCTCTCAAAACGGCTCTTTCTTAGGGGTAGCTATATCGAACAATTACCAAAATTTCCTCTCCATAGTTCTTCAAGCGGTTGCTGATGCAAATTATAGATTTATTACGATTGACGTTGGTGGTTATGGAAAGCAGAGTGATGGAGGTACTTTCCGTTCTTCTTCACTTTATCATCTACTGGAAACTGGAAACCTAAACATTCCTCCAGACAATGTTTTGCTATCAACCGCAATTGTAGTTCCTTAAGTTTTCGTCGGGGATGAGGCCTATCCACTACTAAAGTACCTACTGAAACCTTACAATAGACGGAATTTGGACGACGCTAATAAGGAATATTTTAATATGCGCCTTTCACGAGCAATACGTGTCATTGAATCGTACTCTGAGAATATTACCGGATCGTGACAAAATAACAGATCAACTGAAACTGCGAATTTTGTTAGGGAAACATACGAGATGTTTGTTTGTCAAAATAAAATATAACCTGTGTAATAATTGTTTGGTTTCTTCTTGACCTTTACTTTAATTATATTTTTTGTTTGTTTTTAGCTTTATAGGTCTATATATATATCTGTGTGTGTGTGTGCGTGTGTGTATTGTGTTTTGCTCCTTGGCTTCCTTCTTGTGGACATGGATGGTCTTGTCTTTTTTCATCTGTAACAGAGGAAAACATATTAATTGTATCTGAAAAATTAATTTAATTATTTATATATATATATATA
>VTPC01080853.1:0-13298 GCA_011009095.1 Ignelater luminosus | reverse complement strand
GAATTCAATGCCGTCAGTCGTTGTTTTCTAGCCCTTTCCATAACTGTACAGTAACTCAAAGTTGAATTTTTAAATGACTATTGAAGAAGGCTAGAAAACAACTACTAACGGCATTGAATTCTACGTTAAAAAGTGCCTAACAATGCTAAAATGATTTTGCTCTAGCTTCGAAAATAATAGAGTTACAGCAAAATGAAGAAATCGGCTATTCTTCACTTTTTCTTTCTAGGGAAGAAACAAAAAACGGCAACTTATTTCTGGCAACGGTAATGAAATAAGCATGAAAAAAGAGGTCACAAGTACCTAAGCGGTTTTTATTTATCTGCGCTAATAAAAAAGTTACCCATTTAATCCCATCGAAATTGAACCACACTGTACTTCCCAAAAATTTTACATATTTCATTAACTTCAAGAATTTCATTACCAAATAAATCTAATGGTAGAAGAATGTAAAATGCATCATAATTGATAGAAGTAGAAATTTTAAAACCAGTTTTTACACCCTATTCAGCTAATCGTTGAGTATTTCTTAAAGTAACCCGCAGATGGTGTGTATATTACAACTTTGCAATATATGGAAATACCATCAAAAAATAGAATTCTTTTAACTGAACTTCCTATTACTTTAATAACATTGTTAATAACTATAAGAAAATGATGTCATACTTAAAATAGATCCTTGAGAAACACCATTGTTTAATGAATAATATAAGGGTCTAGTATTGTTAACTCATATTCTTGAGTGTTTTTCATGTAGAAAATTATACACTCAGGTGCAAAATAAGCAGACCACCATTTTTTTTAAATTTCTGATAATTTCGTCGTCATTGCAATTTGAATCAAATTTTTGATATTTCACGACAAAAGACACTATCAGGGTATAGAAAAAGATAGCATATGGCGCTTATCAGATTTTTTAATGAACAATAATAAAAATTAAATTTAAAAAATGTGTTCTTCACTAGCTTCCATAAATTCAAGATTCAATCAATTCGATTGAGGTACCTGCGTTTTTCAACTGAATGAGCATTTGTTAACTGCACCGTGGAAGATGGACGAAGCCAGCCGTATGGGCCTAGAGTACTTAATGTCAGCCCCTCTACCATTCAAAGAGTACTTGCTCGTTTTCGAGAGACTGGCAGAAGTATACAAAGACCGGAATGTGGTAGATAGAAAACTGCTGCCAACGATGATCAATTTCTTGTTCTTAATACTCTACGGAATCGTCATTTGACTTCAGTAAAAACAAAAAACTAACTTCGTGTGTGGACAGTTCAGAGAAGGTTACGGGAGGTTGGTTTGAAAGCTGGTAGGCCAGCAACTGGACCTAAGCTACTCCGACGTCAACGAGTAGTAAGACTACAATTTGCTCGCGAACATTTGATTTGGAATTTGGCATAATGGAGTTCTATACTGTTTACTTATGAGTCGCGGTTCTGTCTACATTCACCAGATGGAACAGAACGAGTATGGAGACGAAATGGGGAACAATTTTCAGAGTGCACGTTCAGCACGAGCTTAGCCATGGAGGAGGAGTGTTGGTATGGGCAGGAATATCAATGGAAGTTTACACCAAATTGGTCTTTATTGATGGAGAGTTGCTAACAGCACAGTGGTTTATTGAGAACATTTTGGCAATTCATGTAGTTCCATTTGCTTCATTTATAGGCCATGATTTTGTTCTGATGCAGGATAACGTCAGACCGCATGCAGCGAGGTGCGTCACTGCATACCTTATGGAAGTCGGCCTAGAATAACTAAACTGGTGTTCCCCGAATAGAAACCCTACAGAACACGTTTGGGACATGCTGGGGAGACGCGTTAGAAGTCGTGCAGTTGCACCAACCACAAAAAATGAGCTTCGTGTGGCACTTTAGGATGAATGGCAGAATATTCCGCAAAATGATATTCGCGATCTCATTAGGGGTATGCACCTCCGGATGCAGACAATACGAGTAGTTAGGGCTAGAAGAGGCAAATAGTGTATCGATTGGATCTAAAATCACTTTGTTCTTTGCAGATAAAATCTCCTTTCTCTAAGTAGTAGTGTATTAGAACTTGGGGTTCTAATGTACATTTTCAATAACTACCACATTCCTTACACTAGGTTTCTCGCTGTCGTCTTTACGTCCTACACTGCTTATTTTCCTGTAAAGTACAAGCTTACAATACGACAAACAGTTCTACTAACATTACCAAAACCAATTTCAAAAAATTCTTCTTGATCTCTTCATATGCTCGTACAGAAAAATTCCACTGGCCATTGATTCTTCGCCCATTTATGGAATTATTCAGGGTTTGCGACGATCTAAAAAAGCAATAACTTTTTAATTTTAAGGTGATCTGACCCATCTGAACGTGTTTGCACGTGTTGTAAATGGTATAGAGCGTGTGCAGAGTAGAAATAATGTTAATAGACACTTGACTGTCAAGACAGAAACAAATATGAAAGATGGCAAACGAACATTAAGAATTATAGACACCAAAATAGGCTGACATTTTTTTCAAATTATGAGATTAATTGTCTTTATGGCGTATTTCTTTTTTTAATATGTTTTCTCCAGAGACTAATCTTGAGATACCTTAATATTTTTGTTTTGATTTTGTTTGTTTTGTCAATTTTCCGAGTTTTTTACAGGACTAAGCAATATTAATTTATAAAATAAACAAGTTAGGAAACTTTCAAACAATCTACTTGTAAATAAAAAAGTTTTAGACTCTTATAAAGTAGTATTGATGTTATTTGAAAACAAAAACAGCAATAAGTATATTGAAAATTAAACGGGTCCGTTTCTCCTTAAGTAGTTCAGAAATTACGTTCAATTCAAATGAAATTAAAGAAACTGTATGTAATTTGACACTTACCAATTGACGTATGTGGATAAAACTTTTCTGGATCACCCGTTATATTATCTGAAGTAGGACTGTCTGTTGATTTAAAATTTGCTTTACTTAAAACAAATCTTAAATCAAAAGAGAACAGATTATATTTTCCTTTTTCCGTTTTGTTTCTTATTTTCAAAGATTTAAGGTTATAATTCGCATTGCTTGACCTTTTGGAAAGTTTTTTAGTATTTTAGCAACATTATTGTTAAATTTATTATATTTAATCCAAAGTTTTTTACAGTGGGGCGTCTTTTATATCTACCTATTGAATGCATATTTTGATTGTTTTAAAACTTCTTCTACTTCTTTATTTCACTATGAGACAGCAACACAATGTGTGAATACATTTAGCTTAGGTACAAACAATTCAGCTAAATGTCGTGAAACATAAAAGGAGAATTTCTCCAATAAACATCTTCAATATTCCATTTCAGCAAAGGTGATGGAAAATGATGTAGAAAAGTCTATCTTGATAGGAAAATGATCACTATTATATATATATCATGAAAAACTGTCCACTTTAGTGTTGGACCAGTTGCTGAATCTGAAAAGAACAAATCAATATTTGAAAATTCGCCTGTACCAGAATTAAACCTGGCTGGTTTGCCTGTATTTAACAGAAATAGATTTTTGTTACTTCATTACTTCTTCTGTAATATCTCTTCTTGAATTAGTCATTTAAGATCCCCAGCGCTGGCTGTAGCTATTAGCCTCTTACAACAATATACAGGGTGTCTCTAAAAGTTTGGGACATAGCTTAACTCCAGAGTCGTGGGATAAGAACAAGAATACTTGACCCAACTTACCTATATTCAAAATTGTCTCGTTAAGTCGGTATAAGAAAAAAAATTAACTTTGCGTAAAAAAATAGTAGGTTTTGATCGATTTTTAGAATTTTTGGTATGGCATGTTTTGTGACTATAAGTCACGTTTGGAGATAGTTTTGGTCTTCATCAGTAAGTTGTAAGTGTATTAAACAAAAACCTCGCAACACAAATTTGGTGATAACTTTGTAGTGCCTAGGCTGAGAACTTTTAATTGTTTTTTTACATAAAAATATTTTCTTTAGAAACACTTTTTGTATCTTTAAAATTTTCAACGAATTCCGAAGGAGTCGTTACTCAATTTGCGAAGTCTGTCTGTCTGTATGGCTGAATGTATGTATGTCTGCATTTTTTGTCAAATTCTGAAATTTTGACTTCAGATTTGGATTCTATACCAAAAAATAAGACAAACGTGTAGTTTTAGTTTTTTGATACCACCTCGGGAACATGGTCAAAATGGTTGCCAAAGCCTGAAAAAAGTAACAAAACGGAGTTCGTTGTGGTTAAGCTTTGCATTCCCAGATGTTAGATAATGTTTAAGGCTTAGAGAGTTAAGATTTTGGATGTAGGTAAGTTGGGTTAAATCTTCTTCTTTTTATCCCAGGAGTCTGCAGTTAAGCTATGTCACAACCTTTTGGAGACACCCTATATGGTTTTGATGATCTATTAAAAATTCTAATTCTTCTTGGTTTATATTTTGATTTGGTGAAATGTAAATAGAGCAAACTGAAATTTTTTGGCGACCATGTAGTAGCTACAACAGCTTCTATTTGAATATTTAATTAAATTGATTTGTGAAGAATGACAACTGTCTTTAACTAGAACAGCAACTCCTCTACTAGCTCTTGATTGTCCTGGCTAATTTTTAAAGTAGCATGCATATCCTTTCAAATCTAAAGAATCATTGCTATGCATATTAAGTTTTTGAAAACAAATATTGGCTGAATTTTGTTATACTAAAATTACTCTGAGGTAAGTACGAGTACTTTAAATCCATTTATATTCCAGTGAACAATAAATGTGAATGTTAATTATATATATTAATTTGAAACATATTCTGATGTTGAAGAATTATGTATCATACATTATTTCTAATAAATCTTCAATATCTTCTGTATACCTCTTTGCATCTGTGAGCGGATCAGGGTTATTAAAACAGTCTTCAAAAAAACTTTTAAATAGATCAAATAACAGAACAAATTGTGATGGAGCTTCTTCTGTCATTTCCTTCACAGAATCTAGTTGCTCTTCGAGTTCTTCAAATAATATAGATTTTTGAGAATAGGTCTTTGAAGATTTTTTGGTTTATCTTTTATTTTACTTGAATCACCTAGTTGTGAACCCTTTTTTAAAGACGTACGTAGTATTTTGTTTGATCAGGTTAGATAAGATATTTTTACGCTTTTCTGTTAAGGATCAGTCAGCTTGGCTGCGTTTAAAAGCGAAGGGACAAGAAAGAACAAGTACACTTAAAAAAAATAGTCATTTGTCATTCCATGTACGCAATGAGTGTTTTTACAATTTTTAAAATTTGCAACTAGTAATTTAATAACAAGATGTTGTTCCAATATCAAATCCCGCAAGATCTTCTAAGCTTAACGTTCAATATCAAAATTAAATTTTATATGTCTCTTATAATATTTTATAAATTATTGCAGCTTAGCTTGTCCTTAGAAATGCGCTAATTTTACGCAGAAATGCACTTTTTAGTATATATCAGATATTTCTGTCAATAAAAAGCTCTAAAGATTAAAGTGGCTCCCCGCCCCGCAAAACCACTTTTGGTAGAAAATAAAAATAAGTAGTGTAGGCTCACCAAATTTTGCCCCTGCAGTACGTAGCATAAATTGCTAGGGCATTATTTGAAATTTTTAGCAAAATCTTAGGAAGTAAGCGTTTTTTGGAAAAGAATTATCTCAAGTTTTTATGTGCTGGGAAAATGCGAGCACCCTGTATATTTACCGCTCCCAAATTCACGTTTCTGCTTTAACCTGTCTTTTTCTTTGCTTTGGTCGTAATCTGCTTGTGCTAATAAAATACTCTTTGCAGGTTTTCTTTTATATTTTTCTACTCACTTATTAGAGCTGCTTAGAATACCTGCCTTATAAAAGCTCACCAAAGATTATCGGCAACATGTTGAGCGCAGTACCCTTTAATTCATTTTGAAATAGAACTTGGCGTTTCATTTTTTACGATCTACCGCTACTGAATTAATACGTACACGGTTGGTTATTATTAAATTACTGAACGTATGGATAAATTAGCAATCGTTGAAAACGTTTTTTAGAGCCCATTACTTACAGCTGAATTTCAATTGACTTTTATTTTTCTCCGCAATTTAACTTGCAGTGGAGTTTTAAACTATTTTTATAATGAATGAATTAAACTCAGAATAATTATTAGCTAAAATCAAATTCGATATTTTACTATTAATTATGGTAGGAAGTTTTGGGAGATGGAAATTTTACAAAACTTTAATAGACAGCATTTTGTGTTGAGTAGCAGAAATTAATAAGCCTGCACTTGGCAGGCTTTCTGTAATCTAATGTAACAGACAGTTTTGTATTATATTAATAGCTGTTATTTGAAAACTGGGAAATTTAGTATTTGGCATATTCTGAACAAAAAAGCCCAATTAAAGCTATAGTTTTATATTTCCAATTAACCTTCTTAAAATAAAAAATAATAGCCTCTCATTTTATCATCTGCTAGTTGATAATCGCTTATGCAGGTCTTAGTACCTGTAATTTGCATTTAATTCCCAGCATATCTGAATTGTGAACATAATACGAAAATCAATAACCAGTATATAAAGGTGCCTGAATCATCCTATAGCTTCTGCTCTGATGTTACCAATGGCAACGTATAATTAACGAAATTATCACGCTTTGTTGCTGTTTTATTATGTCAAAATCCTGTTTTAGTTTCTCATCTCCTGTGAACAAACACATTTGACAAATTTAAGAACCTACCAATTTTCCACATGCTTTAATATTTATGAAATTG
This sequence comes from Ignelater luminosus, assembly GCA_011009095.1. Classification (NCBI taxonomy): domain Eukaryota; kingdom Metazoa; phylum Arthropoda; class Insecta; order Coleoptera; family Elateridae; genus Ignelater; species Ignelater luminosus. The sequence goes on along the minus strand of VTPC01080853.1, from coordinate 6,582 downwards.
TCCTTTTCACAGTTTAAGTGTCAGTTGAAAAAGTTTATTGGCTAGAACAGAAATATGTTGATAGTTAGACTACTTCAAAGCGCTCATGTTGTTAAGGTTGCACTAGTATGCATTATTCAAGTTATTAGAATTTGGAAAGATTTTAATTTTCATTACTGCTGTAAGTTAACATTTAATTGATTAGATTTTACTGGTTTCATAATGGTTTATTTCAATAATTTACCTGATTTAGTTAATATTTATAATCAATATTCCATGCCCTAATGCTTTGAAAAGTTTCGTTGGCACGTAACTAGTAAAGCAAATATTTTCTCTAAGCTACAGCTGTAAGTTCATTATAATTCAGGAAAAGAGAAATCAGTTCTTTGAAGATATAACGCTGATCTTATTTGATTATTTCATTCTATGACTTGTAGATATGTTTATTTATTTTAGAATCTTTTTACTTATGCAATATACATACAGTAATTAGGTCTTTTAATTAATACCATCTGGATATCGTTATATTAACTTTACAGATATTTGATTGTTAACCTGATAATGTTAAACACCGATGAAAATAGTATGGTAGCATACCAGTTAAACATGACCAGGGAGAATTCAATTTTTCTCAGAAATGGGGAATTTTATAAAAGAAGTGCAAGGGAAATAACTTTCACTAAACTGAGTGTTTTGGTTTTTAAAAGTGTGACCTTTCAAAATAAATAAAAATTAAATTCTGGCTTTTCAGAAATCTATTTTACTCGATTCACTCTTTTTGTTAAATTGATTGCAGACCTAAAATACAACAAAATTGTTTAACTTGTTACTGGTGTAGAGAAAAGGTGTGTGTTTAACCATAAATCTCTATCATCGATGAAAGTAACGGTCACGAAAAATAAAAGCTAATAGAAACATAAAAATCCATCTTGATATCGCATGTACAGGAAATCACCCTTAATATTTGTCAAGAAACCTGTCTACTAGATACTTTTAGATCTTTTTCGACTTTACTTGTGAAATAGAATAAATTACTACCTATTTCCAGAGGGAATTCATTCTGTAACATCTATCTTCTTATTTGCACTATAAAAAGGATCATCGATAAGAATGACATATCTAAATGGACTAACAATTTAATTAGCCATTAAGATACTAATAAGCTATCTGATTAGTTATTGAACTGTTTACTCTTAAACAACTTTGTTATATTAATATGGTTTTTTAATAAATGAGCCATTTATCTAGTAATCTTGTATTAGTAGATCTAAATATTAGATTGGATTTAGGATTATAAAGCATTTTAATAAACTCCATTTTGAATTTAAACACATGTTGTTATTATGGTAATGTGTAGCAGCTATTGTTATAGATAGAACTACAAATCAATTAATGAACTAATCTGTATACTTTGTTAATTTGAATGCCAGGATTTAAATGGATTGGTCATATATCCTGATACTAATTGTAATTTTATTTTATCATCATATAAACGGTTGTATTTGCATAACCTTTATTTAACAAATCATAGAAATTTGCAATTAGTATTACAAAATTACTGTTCATTTATTTACAATTTGCTTAGTTAGTAATGTTTTGCAAGTTGCATACCTTCATCTCGTAAGCCCACGACTTACATTCTCTTGCATAATTATTAAAAATACATGTAGATGTAGATAAGTAATTATTATTAATAGGGTTGTTTCCTGAAATTAAATATATGCGATTTTTACACGTTTTTAGAAAGTATTTTACATCAACAAAGCTCTCGGAAAATTTGGTTTATTGAGTTGCAATGCCACAAAATGTATTTACAAAAGAAATGGGATTATTCTTACAGCAAAATAACGTCACCAGCCATATGGATAACAAGCTGTTGCTTAACCACTAGCTAGTGCCGCTGTATGGCCCGTGATGTCATCCTGAAAACTTTTTAATTTCTTTAAACCTGAATGAGTTATTCAAAAGATTTAATATTTTGGATTTTGACTAGTTATAATATATACTTTCAAACTGTGAAATAAAAAATTGCAAAACAACCCTATTAAATTGACCTTCCTCAAATTGGAGTTATTATAAATCAATAATCAAAGGCATTCTGACCCTTGTGTGCTTTTTGGTGACGGTTAATAGATGTCGCCGCTACGTATTTTATTTTCTAAAGTCCTGCAGGACAGCACAAAGTACATGATAATTTCAAAACGTTATCTTCGTACTTGAAGCAAATCTGTCTGGGGGTATGATATATACAATTCTTACATATTTAAACATTTTGGAGTAGACTAAGGTTCACTTTTACAGATGTCACTTAAACTATAAGCAAAGCTTTATTGCTATAAATACAACTATTACAAACCACTTTTACAATTTGTATGAATGATAATTAAGCTTTGCCAAAAATCTAAGCGACAACTGTAAAACTGTGCCTAAATAGCAAGTGGTAATAGCATTGGCATCATTAACTTTCTGGACTATTGGCAGCAAACGTTAATTTTCATAAAGGCAAATGCAAAAGTGCACTCTTCGTTGACGACAGTGCGCAATCATAGTTACTGTTTGTCGCTGTTCTATTGCTATTATTATTAATTAAAAAGCGTTTACAAAACACAGCAAATGGAAGTTAAGTCCCAGTTAAAATTGACAACAAAAATACTTTATTGCAGTTTTATCTTGCACTTACACCATTTAAAACGTGATGACTCTAGAAGATCTTTACGATGATATACTAATCACAAAAACTTTTTTCCTATTTATACCATAGTAGCATCTATCCTATGAAATTGTTAACACCCTGTTTAATGGTGTGTTTTGTATGCTTGCCAGAAAAGGATAAGACTTTATTACCTTGGCAAGATTTCTAACTTTTAATTCGACACTCTTCAGAATTTAGTTTTGGAAGGACCATCTTCACAGCAAGCTACCCCAAGCTCATATTTTAGGCGTCACAGTTTTGGGAAGGACCACACTTTTGGTAGCAAAATATATAAATTGGACTCCCTTCATGTTTTATTGGGAGTCCAAAGCAGACCTTTTTTTCATACCTAGTTGGGAGTTCAAGAAAAACAATGAAAGTCCGAAGGAGACCCTTCATGTTTGAGTGGGAGCGCTTAGAAATAATAGGTTGAAGCTTTCCGATAGTTAAGATGGCACTGGTTTTAGATGTATCAAGTACATAAGATCAGAGAATCGCCATTATTGTTTAAATTATATCAGAAAATCTGATGGAATGCAAAAGAAATCTTTGCAGTTGGTATTTGTACTTTAATTCCATTTATTATAACGGTTGGCAGTAGGCAGAATTACGTAAGTCTACAATTACGTCATAATTTTATCAGTGGTTAAAATGGATAACATTTTATGTGAACTACGGTGATTTATTAAATGCATCGGCACTGTTAAATTTGCAAATTGATTTTTAAATCAAGCAAAAAGATCCACAACAATTTTTAGTTACCATTAATTCTTCTACCATTCCTAGATCATAAAAAGTTTCTGTTCTTGGATAAAAACCATGTTTATGAAAAAGCAATACTTTTTAAGTATTCAAAGTGACAGCAAGCATAACCTGCCGTACATTCTTGATACATTTCACATTACTACGTAGGTCTATTTAACAATTGTAAAAGTGCGCCTAAGTACTTAATGTTTTACACAAAAATGCGCATTCAAGTACCAAGAATTTTCTTTTTCTCTACTCTCTTAATACCAAGCGGGATACTAAAGTACCGCAGTCGTAGAATCTTTAAAATACATTTCTGAATATTTTTTTAATTCTTGTTTCTCATTAACTATATTTGTTTATTGTCAGTTGGTGTTGACAGAATGTCTCATCTTAATTGTTTTTAACAATTTTAGAAAAATAAATTAATTTCTATATGGGCATTTAAAGAGCCCCTACATCTTATTCAAGATTCACATCGCGCAAGCTTTTCTGTCCTATTATTATCTTAACCTAAATTTTTTGTATTAATTATTACTGGAAGAGTTTTATTTGTTTTAAATAATTAAAGTCGAATGGATAACATTAATGTGAAGAATCCTAACAATCGAGATAAAGTTGTTTCATGAATCTGGATGTAAAAACTTTTATGTAAGTTCAGACGATGAGAAAGGCGACTGATTGTGAAGCCCAAGAAATTAAAGAAGTTAACAACATTAATAAAAGGGACGACGATAATTTTTTCACTTAGACTATAAACAAGGTATCTCCGGCATAAAGGGAGATATTTACAGAGAAATGAAATTAGACCAAGAAATTATGTCCTAAAATGCACGTTTGGTGAATACATCAAAGTTGAACATGCAAGTGAGAATATTGGTCTAGACTATGGTAGGGTGGCAGCCTAAAATGTATTGAACTTCAGCCTCTCGTAATCCTCATATTTTTCTCAAAACGTGGAAAGACATTTCATCATCATTTTTACATTTAGAACATGCCAGGTTTTTCTCTAGACCCATTAGCAACAAATGCCTTTTAAGAGCGGAGTGGCTTCTGAGAATATCAATTAAAAGGCTTAGTCTCATAGGTATTGCCTTTGAGCTAATTTAGCTTTGACAAGTTAAAGCTGATGATTTGGGCTTTCGCCCAGTGACACCCATTATCTCTTAGCTAACTCGATTTTGGGTCTCGTAAGCTTATGCATTCAGGGCTGACGAGATCTGTCATGGTTCCCGTTCCAAGCAGGTATTCTCGACTCCAAGTCTTCTGAGCTGGTCCACTTTCTCGTTGCCGTGAATCCCGCTATGCCTAGAAATCCTGACGAAGTTAACATCCTTTGTAATAGCAAGCTCTTTCAAAGCATCTGCTCACTGCAGCGCCGAACAAAATGATTTCTTGTCCTGGCTGTGCAGTGACTGGTGTAGCAAATATAAATCTTTTGCTCTGTCATCCTCGTTTCTTCCGTGTGTGCTACCGATAGGATGACATAAACTTGCCTGTAAGACGGTGGTGTATCCCAAAGCAAACTTCTCTTGCATATTTGGGTTTTTTGGGTAGCTGCCTGCTCCCGAAAACGTGATCATACGTGATCCGTATAGAAAGCTAGAAGTTGACTAATAAAATAAAAGTGTTCATCAGTGTTTCTACTCTAGAGTTTGATTTTTATTCTAGGTGCTTAACTACTACAAAAGAAATGGTATCTTTTTTCGGCAAAAGAAAGATTTCCACAAATTGTAACATAAATCCAATTTAATTTTTTATTGATTCGTTTTTAAAACAGTCAGGAAGATTAGAAATAAAAAATCCAAGGGGCTTAATCAAGCCTAGTCAACATAATTAACTATTGCTCCTAATGAATAACCGTTGCAACAGTAACTCATTGTAATTCTGGATGAAAAGGCTCTCTGTTTCTTTTTTATTTTTTAAATCTAGACTGAGACAATAACACGTTGCAGGATATAAATCTTTATCTGTCGCAAAATGTAAGTTTGCACTAAAGACAGCTTGTAATGCAGAACGAACTGTTTGCAATACGATGACTTTAAATCCATTGTTTTAAAATTTGCCCTGGTTAGCTTGATCATTACGTCTACTTGAGTTTTATTGATCCTAATCCAAGATTTATTGTAATGGATATTTCTACATTTATGCGCTCTTGCATTTGATAGAAAACTTTTGATTTTAAATTTTTTTGGCTTCGTCTCCCATATGCAAAAGTCAAAAACTGAAACAGACTTTTTCTTGGAATTGTTCTAGTTCTTTGTTAAATCTAACACTAAGATCTATTAGGATCTAGATGTTTAGCTCAAGGTGCCCCAGAACATTAAATCCCTCGGTTCATTGAATCATTTGAAGTTCAGAATTTCTATCAATTCTGGTTTTCTTCCATATTCATTTATTCATATTTTATTAAATAGCATAATCGCTAAATCTTCATGTTATAATCAAACTTAACGTAAATCTTAATTTTATAATTATATTACCTGATCTGAAGGAGAGTAGTAGAAAGATGTGCGAATTGTAGGTTTCAAAGATGGTTTAAAACAAATTATCCTGGATATCCTTCATACCAAGTTTCATGAAGAATTAAAACAGACTTTATCTCCATTCTCACTTTGGGGAGAATCCTGGATGGTTGATGGCCAATAATTAGAATTGGCAAGTAGTAGTAGTTCAAGATATACTGGGTGTATCTGTCTTTCAAAGAAATTAAGGTAGAGCTTTAGAAGCAATTTGTAGTTTTACTAAGTTTGAATATTAAATGAAAAATATGCATGAAATGATGTTCAATAAAGAGTGTTGCAATGAAATCCTTAATTTTTTTTATTTATTTTCATAGAATCGGAATGTTTCTTTTGAATACCTTTGAATTCACCGACAAGAGGTGAGATGAATGTATGGAGAGGGATTGCCTGAATTAGTTTACTAATATCAGTATTCTCATAATCTCTTTTTTGTAATAATCGCAAGAAGTCATGTTATCGTTTTTAAAATTTTACATCAGAATCATCCTCGAAATGAAATGTTTTTGTTTGGTACTTATAGTCTAACTCTAAGGGTTTGTTGACTTCTACAGCTTACAACAAAAAAAAATTGTAACAGGTTTGCGTCTTGCAGCACTTAATAAATACTCGAATTGTATCAAATGCAAACAAATAGAAACT
>VTPC01080770.1:0-18565 GCA_011009095.1 Ignelater luminosus | reverse complement strand
TTTTTTTCGAATCACGATCATTGATCAATTTTTCAAGAGCAAACACAACTCCACCCAAGTAAAGCAAATCTTGACCTATTAATCTATTTTATTTACTGAACAAACAGCTTCCGTTCAAAAGCAGTTTCTCGAAAATTAGATGTATACTGCAAAGAAAATCCGTTTACTAAAAATGTTAAAACACTATAGAAAAACTATCGAAGTCAAATACCTTCATCAGCAGTCAAAAATAGAGTTTTTACTTATATATAGCCTGAATGCCAAGAGAAAGCTATATACTAGATATGTCCAAATGTAATATAAAGCTTCATCAGACATATGTCCTACAATTGGTGAAACAAACCAATATATTTCTGATATTTAAAGCTAACTGTGTTTCCTCATGCCTTGTTGCTTTGTCTCCGAGGGTTTCTCATATCATAGTCATTCGGGATAGGATGTGACTCTACAGGTTATAGTGGAATACTTGGTAGATACTGAGAACCACACAGAAACAACAACGGGAAGCAATTGCTTCCATTCTGTCTAGCGAATGACCTAGTCATTCTGAACTCAATGTTTCCCCATAAGATGATACACAAGTACACTCGTGTGGAACCTCGTAGGAACGCAAAATTAATCATCGACAAGTTATAGTGCACCGTATCATTCAACCTTGTAGGGGACACTCGAGTAATGAGAGGAGCAAAAATAGGCAGCGATCACAAACTTATCGTTCTTACTAGAACTATCTAACTAAAGTGACACCGACATTGGTAAAATAAGAAAGAAGGGAACTCGCCTAAAGAGTCTAAAGACTAAAGACGCCGGAGGTAACATTGCTCTTCCAGGAGAAACTAGGGAAAAAGGTTGTGGAGTTGGCAGGCTGGAAGAAAGAAATAGATCTAAAAAAAGCATGGTAAAACTTCAAAACTACCGTCCTGACAACATCAGATGTGTGCCGAAAAAAACCTATAGGTGGAAAGAAGAAAGAGATAACACGTGGAGTGACGAAATTAAAGAGGAAGTGAGAAAGAACAAGGAGTTGTGGAAAACGTATCTGCTAAACAAAACCCAACAATCCTACAATGCTTACAAGAAACAAAGACTAAAGGTCAAGCAGGTAATAATAGTTTCACAACAATTGGCTTGGGAGGAATCTGGCAACTTTCCAAAAGACAGTGCTTAAGAAAATCAAAAACTGTTTTACAAAGTGATGAAAAACATGCGTAAAGAAACAAATTCAGACTGTCCTCTAAAATTCAGAAAGATCATGGAAACATGGAAGAGTTCCAAACATTGCCAGGTACAGGAAACCTTGGCTAAAGTTAAATTAAGTAAAGCTGCTAAAAAGATGATATACGTAACTCCGGAGATGCTGAGGCATATGGGACCAGTTGGAGAGGAAATAATTGACAGAGTGCTCACATTCGCTTAGAAGACATCCATATCCCGAAAGACTGGCAAGACAAGGAGGTATCCTCAGACCCTTATTGTTTACCGCAGTGATTGCGTTGAAGAAATGTTCAGGCTTCAAGAAATCCAAGCTGGGAAATTAGCGATTGATTTCGATAATAATAAATTTGCTGACATATCCCAGCTGAGATGGTTTGGCCATGTCCAGTGCATGAAAAACTGCAGGTATGCAAGACAAGCACTCGAGGTGAGGGTGGAAGGAAGGAGATCTCGTGGAAGAAAACGGATTACCTGGGCTGATAACATCAGCTCTATCCTAAAAGTGCATGGTTACACTTGGGGGTCAAACTGCACAGCTAGCTCAGGACAGGCCGCCCTGGTAGATTTTTTGTCAACCCTCTACAATGCCCGGTAGAAGAGAGACCAGGACTAAGTAAGTAAGTAAGCGTAGTGCCACGGATTACATCCAAAGATTTTTCTACATCTCGAATGGCAGAACGAAATTCATAATTTAAAACTAACAACCTGTTGGTTATTGTGTCTTCGAGGATTTAGAGCAAACTTCCATCGTTTCTCCAAGAATTTACAAGGTTTTTATCGAAATTCATAAACATTTAATGACATATCTAAAGATTTCTTTACTTTTCAGATGGCATAATGCACTTAATTAGTAATTCTAAATTAATAATCTGTTGATTATTTAGTGTCTTTGAGTGTTTAGAGAAGGTTTCTAGTGTTTTAGTCTGAATTCTCAGCGTTCTCTAAAATATCTAAACATTTGGTAACATTATCAAAATTTGATATACAGCTTTACAATTATGTAAATTTTAGACATACTTTTTGTACAATTAGTGTAGTGTCATGGATTCTTTAAGGTTTCTTCTACATTTCAAATGGCATGACGTAATTCGTAATTCCGAACTAAGAATCTGATGATTATTTGGTGTCTATGGGTGTTTATAGTAAATTCCTACTTTTTTTTTTCCAATTTTCAGCGTTCTTTCCAAATTACTCAGACATTTAATAATGTTAAGAAAACCCAAATCTGTAAGTCCCTGATGAGTACGATTTGCAACATCAGCAGTTTGTAAATTTCAGACACACTTTTTGCACAATCAGCGTAGTTTCACGGACTATTTAAAGCACAACCTGCGCAGGGATGTGTAAACGAGGCAACTAGGCACTACACAGTAAGGAATAAGACAACTGAAACTGAGATTAAGCATACCACGTATCACCCTGTTTACCAGCCGAAGGCGCCTTAAGAAATCCTGCCATACTGTAGTGCCGACCCTGCACAAACATTAACTCTAATGACTCCTCTAAGAAAAACAATCGTCGCGACCTCTTTTAGAAATTTAAAAAACTAAAGAGAGTGAACATACTATTGCCACAACAGTGAAACCTATCGTTAGAAACAGTCATAAACGTTGCAAATTTTGATTGGTGACCTGTTCTGGTAACGTTTGTTGTAGCTGTTGACTACCTCTTTTCCGCCATTTTGATACATTTTGACAGAATTTAGTCCCATTTGTCGATTTGCTGTGGGTTATATGCTTTCTAGCAACTTTATTGTGTTTATGATGACTTATGACAAGCTTAAGTGTCAATTGGCAATTCTCATCTTCAAAATATTTGGATCCAAAAGTGTTACCAAATGGGTAAATAGAAAAGGTACTAAAGTAATTAGGAAATAAATGATCCCCAACAGTTCTGAATATTAAATTTCTGATTAGATCTGATTATAACTAAACATTTTAAGCTCATAAAAGCTTCGTATAAAAATTCATCCAGTGAAGAGAAAAACAGAAGTAGATATATGAAACAGAGGAGTAGTAAAATAGATCTACTCCAATCGGAGTAACTTTGGCAACACGGCTGCAAAATGAGAATCTTCACTACCGTTCCGAAATCATTCCGAAATTTATTCCCCCACTATCTCTTGTATTTATTTTTTTCACATATTTGTGGTCCCTCGTGAGGCGAATTCTGGAAATGAATATTTACAGATGCGGTTTGAATCTATAAAATAACCCTGAGGTATATGTACAAGATAATCCTAAAACGAGTAGGGACGTCTACGTATAAGGAAAGTCACTACAAGACACAGGGTTGTGTATACTTCGTTCACCGTTTACATGTTTACTCTAAGATTTATTATAACTATAAGTTCAAATTCATATTGATTTGTGTTAGAGCAGTAAAGTAATTTTTCTGTCTCAAAATAAAACTTTTAATTAGCACAACAACCATTTTGTTTTAAAAAGAAAAAACTAGAAAGAACAATTAAAACAACAAGACCAACCAAGTATGAAGTTTGAGCAGTTCCAAGAACAATGATAAGCTGAATTCACTTAATTTTTTACAGTGTTTTAATTTTTATTTGGTAAATAAACAGGCAAATTTAAATTTCTGGGCTTTCAACGTTTGTGGTGTGGTAACTTTTGAAATTTTTAATTTTGTTCTGATTTTTTCCCTGTAATGTATTTGTGACCTTAAACAGAATTGTCATTGTTATGATAGCGCAGCTGTTTAGCAGACAAATTCAATGAGAATTAAAATTTAAATTTGTTTGATTATACATATCAAGGCTGTTTACAGGCGGTAAAACCTTTCCGCTACACTGCATTCTGTTTCAAGACACCATCGTCCAGGCTGTGCACGGAAGGTAGCTCTAACCGAATTTTCAAAAGCATTATCTTCAAGACGCGACGTGGGAGGTTAATGTAAATGACATTGAAGTTTACCGGACGACCTTCCGACGCCGGCATTCCACATCTAACAAGAGGGGTTTACTTATAAACTACGGAAAACAGTGCATGTGCTACATAAGTTATAAAATATATCATAACGAGTAACCCTAGTTTATGCAATAAATCAGGAAAACGATACCTTCCTGGACAAGTAGGCAGATACACAGATATCTGTATCGCTTTACAGCTGTGGGAATTTGCTAATAGAATTGTGCGACTAGAAAGCCGACCTAGGTCAAGTTGGTTTTACGATGAAATAATTCACGTCTAAATTTTCTGTCGTACATGAGGTGTATTGGAGTCTAATATAGCTCCAGTTTAAACTTGACTCTTCCTTCAAAATTTCTTGACACGATCGGAACATTTCATTGTCAAATAGGAATGTTTATTTCTTTGTCTTTATCGTACTTATGTCCTAATACAGTCGCGCTTGATCAAGGCGTGGCTTAATTCAATCGAAAGGTTTTTGGTTTTACTTGGTGTTTGGGGTTCGTAATTATATTCATAATTTGTTTATAGATAACTTTATTGGGAATGGTTTCATGAGTTTTGCAGACGGTTGTCTTGACCGGATTTCATCATGAGGAGGTTATTGGTAAAGAAACTTTTGGGGATGTGTCGAAATGTCCTGAATATCCATTTTCCTGTGGCTTCAAATGTGTGCCTTTAGGAATCGAAGTACTTCGAGATTTAGACCCGGTTTCTCAATTACAGTTAATGAAACTAAATTTGCCCATCTGTTGAGACGCTTACATAATGTCGTTGTAAAGACCCCCGAAGAGACCACAAAAAGGGATGATGGGTTGATCTTATCTATTTCACTTCTGATGTCGTCATACCAGATCACTGTTATAAGACTGATGAAACTAATTTCTTCAACGGAACCTTCTCCTGTTATCGAATCATCTGGTGCTGCTGCATCTGTTGTGGATAATGTACCGGTGGTTATCTCTAGTGTCTTCTCGATTGTTGTTATGTTACAGCTTCAGGTAGTAGTCCTGTTCGTTAAATTTATTTCAAAGATACTCCTGTAGCCAAATGGGTTTAAAGTTTACTGGTGAGAAGGTGATCTTGACCAAGTTTCTGGCGCCCATATCAATTGTGACATCTTCAAGAAATCTGAGGACTTCTCCTAAGTTTCTATCTTAATCTAGAATAAATTATCTGTGAACCTATCACTTCTCCGGCGTCTGAGCTGCTGCAAGCACACCATTTTAGGTCTGCACGGGGAAAGGCCTCTTTTCCGCGTTTTGTCCGTGACAAGTAGTTGCTGACTTTCTAGAGGCTTTTTACTTTTTTTTTATTGCTTCGAACCATTATTCAAGTAGCTGCATTAGCTGCTGCTAAGTCTGGTATTCGGGCAATATTAAGAAATCGCAATTAAAATCATTTGAATGTCGTTTGTAATTTGTTCCTTTAAATTAAACATTGTACAAACAATTTTGAATTTATCCTATTGGATAATTCGCTTATTATCTACCCTAGAAAGCTTATTGTACGTTTTCGTAATTCAATAAAGAGAGTTCTAATTACAATTTCAACAACCAATTGAAGTAAAATTAATTTTTAACAATGTTTATGAAAGAATAATTTCTAAAGCCATTCATCCCTAACATAAAAGCAGAAACTTTGATATAATAATCATTATGTAATATTTTGTAAACTCAGTCTTTTACTTTAAATATGTTCAAAAGATATGAATGAGTAAATGCAGTTTCATAAAAGTTTTCAGCGATTTTATTTGAATAGCATCTAAAGTGCAGGATGCTCTTGTATGCAAGACCTATATTTTAGTAGAGAGGAAAAAGATAATGAAATCTGTCTCTAGCGAGACCTAAAATTTTTACATTTAACCTTTCCATTGCTCCTTTCTGCTTTGATTTAATATGAACTGTATAGATTGGCATCAGGTGTAACATTTTTACAAATGATATTTTTGGCAGAACCTCTTTGTAGTTTAGTAGGTGGAAACAGGTGAATAACAAAAATCTACATTTTTAGTATGAGGAACTTTTATTGCGTAAATTATCAAAATAAAATTACAGTCCGAAAAAACTAATAAAAATATAAATGCAAATGGAAAAGGTAAGATAATAAAAAGAAAATTGCTCGGTCTAAAATTTTATTTTGCTGAAGTTTAAGACATAACGACAAAAAAAACTTTAACTAAAACCAGAAAAAGTAAAAGAATATTTGGATCGGTGCCAGAAAAGAAAATAGAAAATTGAAAAGACTATCTGTTTCTTACTATTACTTACAATTTGCAGAGATACGTTCTAAATTATTGATTATGTTTTATTAAAATTTATAAGAATTCCAATTTTGTCTCTTAACAGATTTTCTTTCACAGTAAATTTTCGATTTTTAGTAAAATAAGAGTATAAATAAAGCCTTAAAGGCGCTAAAATGTAATGCATTAGATGAACCTGTGACATACATAAAAAAGGGTATAATTATCATCCTGGATGGTAAGTTGATTAGGGTAGACGGTAAGCTTTTTTGATATCTTTAATCTCTTGGAGTTGTCAAGATTATTTTACATGTACCCGCTATTCTTTACATGCTAATTTAGTTTTATTAAAAAAACTAGTTCGTGTAAAATCGTTTTACTTGTCACTAGATACTGATCTGCCAAGGGTTATATTTTTTTACATTCGAAAATGTAAAAAATAGCGTAGTAGATTATTTCGAATTTGAATCTTTAGCAAGTCTGATTTTGATCGATATCGACGATATTCCTGTAATTAAAAGAACATGCATCGGCAAGTACAAATATAATTAGGACATTTCATTCATTTATTTATGAGGACAAAGGTAGGAAAAAACTAATTAAATCAATAACAAAGATAACAAAGTTGGTACACAACACAAAATACTATGCCAATTTAGTAGACTAATTTAATAAACCTGATAGGGTAGACAAATAAGTCACACATCAGATTATAAAATGATCCAGAAGAATATCAGGACACCCAGTATATTTGCTGAAATGCAAATAAACAAAACGAAATAAACGAAAAGATGTTGTAGATTGTCGAAATTAATTACCCAAAGTGATATGCACCTCTAAGTGTTACCATCAACGCAAGTAATAAAAGCATAGTTGAATGTCTTCATCGACACATTAATGAATCACAAGAACTATTAGCTTTCTGTCGACGTTCTCTCACTCCAACTAAAGAAAAATACAGTGTGCCTACTAAAGAGTTGTTGACCATAATATTTACAATCAAAAACTTTCGATACTTTCTAAGACTGGTCAAGTTATCATCATACTTAGTATGTAGTGATCATAAACCTCTAACTACAGCTAGAGGCCTGCACGGGTCGGGTTTTTTAGCCAGGCCTTTATGTGGCCTGGTGCAAAACTCGGATTTGGGTCGAGCTAGGCCTCAGTTTAAAACTTCATCGGGCATTTCAGACCTAAGGATTGTCTGTTGTACTGGCCCAAACAAGCATTAGTTTTATATTGAACTGAAGAGGAAGATTTTCATACTGCACCGGGTAGCGAAATTCTTCGTATCGACACAGACGGGCATTATTTTCGTACTAACCGAAGCGGTGAACTCTCGTTGTAATTTTCTTCGAAGTGATCCGGACAAGCATTATTTTTATTCTAAACCAAAGAGGAAGATTCTCGTACTGTACCACAGACGAGTTTCTTGGTCAGGTCTTTGTGTTACTGGGCTCAAAGATCGGATTTAAGTCAGGCCAGGCCTCACGTAGATGATCTATCAAGCTTTCCAGGCCTACGTCTCGTTAGTCAGACCATTCGTTCCTGTTGGGCCGTTCGGGCTGATCGAGCCTGTCGAGTCATTCGAGCCTCTCCGACCGCTCGGTCCTATCAGACCGTTCCGGACTCTCAGGCCATTCGGACCTCTTGGGCTGTTCGAACCTCTCGGGCCGTGCGGACATTTCGGACCACTGGGGTCTATCAAACTGTTATCGGGTTTTTTCAGGTCGCGTTAAGTGTATCCCCAGTCGGGCCGATTCTGGAAATTTCGGTTTATGCAAGGCTCTAACTACAGCAATTTCAAAAAGCAATTTCTAAGAGATTAGAGAAATTCCGAATACATTTCCCAATTTTCCACAAATATTCAATATATTAAAGGCAGTCAAAACATTACTGCTGATTCATTAATACATATTTTTCAATCTTAGATATACAAGAAATAATAGATTTTATAAAAATGGCAATTGCTCAACAAAATGATTTTGAACCTCTTTAATTGAAAGAAAAGTTTAATTGACATTTCTTTGTGGGTGGATAATAAGCAATTTCGTTATCCCATATCTCAGAAATTGCATAATATTTCATATTGTGATACATGAGGAGCAAAACATCTCATTATAAAATGATATTTTGTAGACAAACATGAAGCCATCAAGATTTGTTCAGGTATGCATATCTTGTCAATCAAATAAAGTTTTCGGACATATTAAACCTTCTACCTAATCAATTCAAGAATCATCATTTAGAAAAGATTTATCTTAAGCTCCTACATTTACCTTAAAATCAAGACTACAAATATATTTTATCAATCATTTACAGATTTTCTACGAAAGCCAGAAGCTGTCTTAGAACTATCATCGAAGGTTTCATTCATAATTGGATTTCTCGTTATAAAACTTCAAGATATATAATTAATTACAGATCATAGAACTGTAATGATCCATTAAACCGGCACTAGCAACATTAGGGGCTTTGTATGCACCACACACTTGGCGATTGTCGACCTGCTTTCTGATCATCTTGGGCCAATCATAAAATTCATTTATACGGGCTAACGTTTTAGCAATACCAAAATGTCTAGAGGTATCATAAAATTTAACAACAATAGGTATACGATTTTTCCACCAGTTCTAGGCTTGTAAAGGATCTAATCGTTTACAACAAAATCTGGATAAAGATCAGGCTTCTTAACCAATTTTTTACACCAGCTTTTGGAAATTATCTCAGAGGACTGTAAAAACCTAACAGAACAGGAAAGGTAATAGGCAGGTATATTTGAAGAGCCTTTCCGATGTTTAAAGTTAAAATCAAACTAATTTAAAGAATTAGTTGGATCCTTCAATTATCTTAACCACAACAAAGAAGCATGGTCAGTATAATCGTAAACGTAGTTCCTTCGATATACGTACGAAAGTGTTCCACACCAAATAGCAGTTCCAAACATTCTTTTTCTGTAAGTAAACATTTCCGTTAAGTTTTAGAGAGGGTTCTACTTGCATAGGCGATCGGATGTTCAAAACCATCATCTTCCTAAAACAAAACTGTACCACCTCTTAAATCAGAGACGTCAGTATGGATGAAAAAAGACTTACTAGAATCAAGGCTAGCCAACACTGGTACAGAAGTTAACTGTTTCTTTAGGGTTTTAAACGCTTGGTCAGCTTCTGATGGCCAGATAATAGAGTGACCCTTTTTATGATCATAAAGAAGGACGTTAATAAATGAAAGACTTCTTATGAAACGACGAAAATACTACAAGAGCCCTAGAACTTTGCGTACATTCGTAGTACTTTTCGGTACGGAAGCTGCTAATATAGCTCTGACTTTGTTAGGATCGATCGGTTCGAAGACCGCCCTTATCTACAAGAAAGCCTAAGAAAGATAGGGAACTCCCAAAATTGGTCAAGATTAATAGTTAAATTAGCTGAAGACAGACAACGATAAACTTCATTAAGTATTTCTAAATATTTTCCGAAAGTAGGGGTGGCGATGACATCATCAAGATATACAAAAATACGAATGGTTCAAGCTCGAAACCTAACACTGTATCCATCAGACTGGGTACTATTGTATAAGCCCAATGGCATGCATCTATAAATTAAAAAAGACTTCGATTATGAACAGTAAAAGTCTTTTTGGGTCTAGATTCAGGGTCCAAGATATTTTGAAAAAAGGCCTGTTTAAATCGATAAAAGATAAGTACACACTATCTCGAAGCTTGTTCAGAATACAGTCAATTTTAGGTATTAGATATGAATCTTTCTCAGTCACTTCATTGTATCAGTGTCATTCTGTTTTTGACACTAATAAGACTGGGGAAGACCAAGAGCAGTTTGCCTTTTCAATAATATTTAAATAAAGTAACGTATCAATCTCCTTATTAAGATGACCTTAAAGGACTAAACAAACAGGATACTGTTATTTAATAGATCCAGCAAGACCGGTATTGATATGATGAAAAATAAAAAAGTCTCTGAGAGGAAGTCAGGTATTAAATTTCTTAATCACCTCGTCTAACTTAGAAAGTTCCTCATCAGATTGCGACGATCTGTCTTTAATTTTA
The DNA here is from genome assembly GCA_011009095.1 of Ignelater luminosus. Classification (NCBI taxonomy): domain Eukaryota; kingdom Metazoa; phylum Arthropoda; class Insecta; order Coleoptera; family Elateridae; genus Ignelater; species Ignelater luminosus. Next base: position 8,121 of record VTPC01080770.1, on the reverse strand, counting down.
TTAATGACACAAATAACATAACAGGTAATAACGAAAACATGTACAAATCTACCGACAGCTAAACATTTTACAGAAGTCCTACCCAAAATAAATTCCTGGGTAATAAAAAGAATAACGTAAAAATCAACATTTTGGAAAATACTGTTAAAGACGGTACGAAGCTTGATAACCTGGATCACTTTTTGTAGACAACCATGAGCAGTGGAAAGAAGTCAGATACAAGCTTGAAATAATTGTCTTAGCTACTAAAACTGAGACATTGGCATTGGTATCAAGAAGGAAGGTATAATTAACACCCGAAATATAAATCTGCATATAGGGTCTATATTCCCCTAGTAACTGCACGAATAAAGGAGCAACGGTATTTGCAGATTGTAGTTCACTATCAACAGAAATTTACAGTAAGATAACGGAGTTTTCTTTTTTTACTGAGAGTGCTCCGGTTTGTGTGGAGGGACCTTAAGAGGTAGGTTTTGAAGTGTTGAGCGCACCCGGAGATGTGCTTGCTGGGTTTCCCGAATTAGAATTACCGTTATCGACCTCACACTACTCTGAATTATCATACAATGGGTTGAGCGTTGCATTTGAGACATTAGGATTTAATTGCATTTTCTATAAGTATGTTCCTCGTATGTACAGTTTCAGCAAGATAAACCGGGAATCATCTTGGTGGACTCTTAACTGTTGGAAAATTTGTTTGATATCTATTTCATCTACACTTAGTAAATAAGATTCTTTTAAACCAGTAAGCAAGACATTAAATTCTTTAGCTTTACTACTTTCTTTATCAATCTAATTTATTAAAAACATGACAGATAATTTCAAACAAATACCAATAAACAAAAGATGTTTCCATATAGAAAAATCCCGATATTTCTAATACCAGGTTATAATTTGTTGATGTTTCAATTTTACCTTCAGATTCTTCAAGGAAATTTACCAAGAATCTACACGAAACAAACTAGCAAGAAAACACAACCATTCGCTTTGAGATTTGCTAATTGAATAATGAATATCAAACCGCAGGAAACGCAATACAATAATAACAAAAAATATATCTTTAAATAGGTAGAATTAGCTATAGATTGTAAAATGGATTTAAAAATGTAACCAATGATCTTCGACCCATTTTCTACTATTTTAATTCAAGTTAGGATTTTTAGATAATTATGCAATACAAATGGGATTTTTACACAGGACAACAGACTCTATAAAAAGTACTGATTAGAATGCAATGATTTTAAAATAAATCATCAGAGGGAATTAACCGAATTGTAGAACCTTCCTACGGTTTAAATGAGAGAACCCTAAGAATCAACAACTTTAAATCTAATTAAATGATTATGCAGACCAAATTCCATATCCGACTATAACTTGACGAAATTTGCTTAAAAAAATTAAGGTCATTAGATATCAAAATTACAATGACGTTTCTTCTACTAACTTAATTTGGCGGGACTTTAAAAAATTCAAACATAACCTATTGATTATGAAAACTGTCTAGTATTATTGAATAAGAAGCATTGAAAGCAATTATTGTAAGGGTTATTAAGACCTAGTTTTAAAAATTGTCTCTGCTAACTTTGGACAAATGCATCATACAAAAAAAACCGGAAAGTCACAAGGTGTATCAAATTGTTAAGGAGAGAGCAAAAAATTGCTTCAAGTTGGTAAACAATAGCAAGTCAAGCAGACAACTAACATCTAAAAATTTAGATACAGGGGAAGAATTTTCAAAGAGGTTTTATAATTGCAATTCAGAAGGGCATGCGATTAATTGCTTAAAACCTAAACGTGAAAATGTGGAAATTTCAAGATGGAATATTGAAGAAAGTCAAAGCAGATGCTATTTTGCACTCAGAAATTCCAAATACTTTAGTAAAGTCCAAACTAGTTCCCGCAGATAATTTTAATAAAATTTATCATTTCAGAGATTTTACAGGTATAAACAATTCGAAAATAAATATTTTTGGTACTAATGGAACGAATATACTAAAGTAAAAGGTGTCGGTACTGATTTCATGTTTTCCTGCCTTTATTAGAAACGACTTCAGAAACGTTACAAGAATAATAATTGTTTTGTTTTAGCTAAGATGAGTCAGCCAAAGATGTGGTCATTTACTATCCACTACTGCTGATTTAGCATACAGATGAGGTATACACAAATATTCACTATGTGTGCAGGTAATTAAAAATTCTAGTAGAAATACAGCTACCACGGCATGGAGAAACCAGACAAAATCTGGTCTGAAATCAACTTCGTGATTTCTGCAAGGTGCAGATGCAACTGGGAGTAATTTCTATTAGTTTTGCTTGATCTTAAACCAACAGGAAATTAATGGCATTTACAGAAATTGTAAAATATCTTTATAGAGTGATTTACGAACTGTATAGAGAATAAATAGGTCAACGATTATTTGCTCTTCAGCCATTTAAATTTAAAATGTATACATATTCTCCTTAAAACGTAAAATGCGAATAAGGAGAGTTTCGTAAATTTCTACTGTACCATATACGAAAGGAAATTTAAAAGTTATATAAAAACGTGTACGCTTGAATAACAATTCGGTATATTAGGTATACACTAGAAATAAAAGCTCTGGATGTTGCAGAACTTTTGGTTTAAATATATCGTTTGCAATATTACAATACTTCATCTGATTATTATTAGAACGAAAGGAAGAGACCTTCATATGAATTTAGAAAGAATTACCCAATAATTACATTTCAGAAAGGCTGAACAAATTACAAGAAAGTATTACGATAGTTCATTCTAGTTAGAAACTAATTACAGTGATGAAGACCGGAAACGAACCACTAATTACTGGAAAGCTCTGCTAAGATTGAGGTTGAGAAAGGACGTAGGTTTAGATAACGCAATCATATTCCTGGATCGCATCATAGCAAACCATCCAAGTATTATTTATCAAATGCGTAATCATCAAAAGGAAGCAGGCTGTTAAGATGGTTGTTCTGCATAAGTCGATAAGATAAAAATTGTACTTCACTAAAAATCTTTAAAATTTAAAAGTTTTAATTTGTGGCTTTTTAAAAATAATATTAATGAGATTGTAAGATTTCTAACAATCAAATTAATTAGAAATAAATAGAAACAAAAATAAATGGCTCAAGAATTTTCTCTTTTAATACCAGGGCAAGTCAAGAAGTCTGAGAAACTTTGTATGAAATAATTATAAAAGGGTCCAAAACGATTAGAGTTTGGATCGGTAAAGAGACGATTTTACCGTTCCCTTAACGTTTTCTTTCGGACTGACTAAACCAGTCATTTTGTCTTCTTCCCGACTGTATAACTCGCTGCGGATGTAGTGTTGCGATTTCAAACCTCTTTAATTTTCTCCATTCCTAAAAAAATGTTTAGTTTATACCGACTGCTCCTTTTTTACAGCAAAAAAAAACCGTATGACTTTGGTTTGAACACATCGTGTGCTGTTTTATCACACTAATTCTTTGTAATAAATTGGTTCTTTTTAACTTATCAAGTAGTTTCTCTTTATCAATAGCCAAAAGAGAAGATTAGCAGCTTCATGCTCAAACTTCTCACCATCTAGGCACATTTCCCTTCCAAAAATGAGATAGTATGGAGTATGTTCGGTAACTTCGTGGCGTGCGGTACAAATAGCGTAAGCAAAGCACTTTCTACAAAGTGTTTATAAATGTTTCTGGGTCCACTGAGCTGCATTTGCCGCCTTTTAAAAAACAGGATATGTATTAGAATGTTTGTCACGTTACACGCATTGCATTGTTGTCATGATGGTTGCCTATCCTTTGTTTTTTAGAATTAAGTTAAAATAAGTTGTTAATAAACAATAATAAATAGCAATAAATAAATAAATAAATAAATAAATAAAATGTGAAACAATACGACAAATTTTAGCACAACATTAACTAAATTACACTAAGTGAGAACAATGACCTCTACAATTGACAAAAACAGAAAACAAATTCTTATTAGTTGTTGAAATAAATCAACAAGGCGGCACATCAAAATTAGATTCCATAGCCAACTGGATTCAGAAACATTTGTGAACACTTTATATGATTACTAAAAACATACGTCCTAATCATAGTCTTGAGGACTTGGTTTACCCTTTCGGTACTATTTGTTTGATGATGATAATATATGATATTGACGTTTAATTTTTTACACAACTTGTCTAACTCTTTACCTCTAAACTGTACACCAATGTCACATTTAAGAAATGGTGAAACCCCGAATAATAATAAAACATTCTCCTCTAAAATCTTAACAATAGTGGAAGCTACCGCAAAAGAGGGAAAATTTACTAAAGTTATCAGTACCTACAAAGACGTACTGATCACCAAATGAGCTTTTCGGCAGGGAACCAACCAGATTATGGCTAATTATTTGGAATTAAGGGTTTTCCCATATTGCAATAAACAATGTCGTAATCAAACCGCAGAAGTCTTAAAGCTCATCGATCTAATCTCCCTTGTGTATCTTTCAAATTATTAAAGCCAAACTAAACTATGAGGATCGGTAACGACCGTAAACTTACAACCTTCTAAATAATATCTCAGTTTTTCTACACTCCACAAAACTACAAGACTTTCACGCTCTGTTGTTGAATATTTTCTTTCCGTAGCACTAAGTGACCTAGAAAAATAACAAATAACGTGTTCCCGATTGTCATAATCTTGAGTCAAAACTGCATCGGTCCCATATGCAGATGCACCGGCTTGGAAACAAACGGGGTGGTCAAAATTAGGGATAAAAAGAATAGGAGAACTAATAAGTACATTTTTAATTTTTTTGAATAAATCCTGACAACGATATTCCGAAACAAATTTGGTTTCCTTTCTCAGTAAGTTGGTTAAAGGTGCAATTGCAATTTGAAAACGCTGGTATAAATTGGTGACACTAGGCTATCATGGCAATAACTACGAATTTCAGTAGCAGTTTTAGGAGGGGGCATATTTACAACGCAGTCAGCCTATTTAGGATCTACATGAAGACCTTGACCATTCATTATGAAACCTAAGTATTTCAATTCTGACCTATAAAAGTAACTTTTCTCCGGATTTAACTTGAGATAAGCTTTTGACAGACGATTTAAAACTTCTTGCAATATCTCTACATGTTTTTTGAAGGTAGGCGCTAGGACAATAATGTCATCGAAATAACAACAACATACAGTTTTAACTCTGACCCCTAAAACAGTGTCTACTAATCGCTGAAAAGTGGCGGGAGCATTATGTAAACCAAAGGAAAGTCTTGTAAATTGAAATATGCCTCTACCAGGCACTGTACGATAAACGGCCTACAGGACTTCTGTTCTCTATTTTGAAATTATGCTTGTTACAGTTTGAACAAGTTATCTCCGTGTAGTTGGGTTTACCGCATGTAAAACATTTTAATGGCGTACGAATTGGGCATGTCTTGACAATATGATTGGGTTTATTACACCTAAAACAAAGCTTCTGCCTAACTACTGTTTCCCTGATTTTGGCATCTTCACTAACTTTAACAAGGTTTAGCCATTATTTTCAATTCTCTGATGAAATTACCAATATTTTCTCCTTCTTGTTGTTGTCTAGAAAAAAACTGAAAACAATTGTATTTTTTATTATTACGTGGTTACAGTGCTTATCGAAGGCTGCAACAACCTTAGAGTAACTCTTTTTCCTTTTCAGTAAGTCTTCTTAATGTGTTAAAAACATCTCCTGCTGATGTCAAAAACAAAGCTATCTTTTTTCATCTGAATCCTTTACCAAATTATTTGGTGCTAAATACATCTTTAAACGTTGTAACCTTTGGTAGTTTTATTAACATTTTTATCAAATATTGGTGGATGTTAATCTCACAACCACAAATGTTTGGACTACGTTTGGCTTCTTTGTTCATGGTCCTTTGAACCTTACACCAGCCTAGAAATATCGTCTACTAGGTCACCGACGAATAACTATTCATGGTCCTGTCAAACCAAAAAGGCAGCACCGGCACTAGCAAGAAATAAGATTAACGACAATATGCAATCGATCTGCCTCGAGCTTCAAGAACACAATATTCATCAACTACGACGCGACGCTTGTTCGAGAGTGTGGAAGAAGAACTAAAAAAATAAGTATCACCAGACCAATGCAAAAAGTTGCAAACAGTGGTACTAGAAAAATGGGAGAAACTGCAAAACTTTAACAAGAGAAAATGTCCGTAACGGAGTACTTCACAAAGAGTGTTATTCTGTATTCTTATCGCCATCTCCCACACCAAGCTCCAAGCAGCCATCAGATCGCGTCAACGTCAGGCACCTAATGCGTCAAAACAGCCAACAACATCAAACACGGTCCAACTAGGACTTCAAAATATCCAACGCAAGCGTCAAGCGGCAACTAGCATGGCAAAGAGATCAGGAACTGCATTCTTACAAACACAGAAACTGATGGTCCCTCCGCAGGCGGAAGATAGTAATGCAAGAAACTACCATGATGGTCGCCACGATAGTGCCCTCTCATGGTGGCTCAGAAATGCATAAGCACACCATTAATCATAGGAAGATTAACTGTTTAAAAGCAATCTCTCCGTACAGTATCCTGCAAAGTCTGAATAATTGTCCATTGCTCTGAGAGAGTGGCCCGTCATAGTCGGTGAGGTGAAACAAGCATCGATGGACTCAACAGCCAATACATCGACCAACACATTCTACATTCAAAGAAAGGGAAAAATGCTAACGCATTCTCTTCCTACATCAATGGTCGCATCATTAACCTTCAACCTCATCACCGGGACATTTTTCTACCAATCCTGCAACCACAACGCAATTTACCATGGCAGAAGGCAAGAAGTTTCCACCACCAACACAACAGATACGAACAGGTGCAGACCAATCGTAGTCACATCAAGAAGATGAAGGGCATGACCGCTTGCGGAATCAACAGGATGCAGCAATTTCATGCGCTACAAAGTGCCCTCTCGTAACTGTGTCAAGTCAAACACCAGTAAAACCGAGGATTCACGTCCCTCTGTCTTGGCGCTGACGAAGATTCAACCACAAAGATCCACTATAAATAATGACCGCCGCAGCAGACAATAAACAAGAGTTGAAAAAGAAGCCGGTCTAGGATTCATACTAATCGATATAATTTACAAGTCCGCCTAAAGGACACTTCGAGAAGAATAAAAAAATACGAGAATACTACGACGATATGAAACTGCAAGGAACAAGAAGAAGCTCATGACAAAGCTGTACCACAATACTAAGTCTTTGTACCAGGATCGCCCAGGACTAAAAGGCTTCATGAGGGTAGTGCGTCCGCTATCCGACTGGTACGATGCATCAGGGCATATTTAGCCGATCAAATCCGCTACAGGATTAACAAGTCCGTATTAAGGACAACTACAGAGAGCTTACAATACCATTTTAGGTACCACAATTCAAGTCGCTGCAGCCGAGCCCGAATAGCGTTGTAAAGGATTTACGCGCTTTTGCTGAGTTTTGAAGTTCAAACACATTCAATCCAAGAAAAACATTAATTAAAAGAATGAATACAGAAGAATTCATCAATGTGCAATGGGTTTAGAAATCTAACTGAGTCCAACTATAATGCAAAAAGGAGAAAAAAGAGACTATAACAAAACTTAATCAATTTATAAAACTAGTTTTAGGCTTTATGACGGAAGGAGAAGTTAAATAACATCAAGCGCTTTAATTACTTCGCAAAAACCTTTGGAGTCACCACTTTTCAACTTATAATTATCAAAACCAAATTCAATTATTTCTCATGTACCTAATCATTTTATCTAAAGAGTCCATTCTATTTAATTTATTACATTCAAGTTTCCAATCAACAATTATTCAAGTTCCCCAACGAGTAATACATAAAAGGAAACTGTTACCTATTTCAAACCCATCCAAAAACACTAAATCAAAGTTGTTCTGGAGACGCCAGTATGTTTAATTTTGAAATAAATTATTTTTTACTTCAAAATCAAACAGGGTTTTTTTTCTAAAGAAAGCTCTCTTACTTAATTTCAATTTTCATACAAAATTACAATCAGCTTAATGGAACTGCGAGACTGTAGTTCCAGCAATACCAAAACATCAGAGAATAACCTTAAAAAAGTTAATCTCACAACAATTTCCG